>JAVKPL010001633.1:0-171865 GCA_032173675.1 Gastrolobium villosum
TTCGTTTTTATCATTATAATCGTTTAATCTTATAAACTCAAAACGACGTCTTTTTGAGTTAACTGAAAATAACTTTATCTATAGTGACTGGGAGAAATACTTTTCCATATATATATATATATATATATATATATATATATATATATTATTTGCCAAGACATTTTCATAATCTTGGATTTTTCAATTTATCGTATCTTTGTATTTTGCAAGTGCGTTCCCCCCTTGCCTCTTGTTGTTAAAGAATATGTTCCTCAGCTCAAGAAACTCATTTTTTTACCATGCACATATTTAGGTTATCTTCTACGAAGAATCTCATAAATTCATTAGGCAAACAAATATGCTCATACCTCTAAAAGAATCTCGTAACAAGAAATTATAAATCATAATATATCATTACTTAAAACCGACATCACAAAAAAAGCAAGAACAATTACATTACTAAAGTAAATCTTTATTATATATATATATATATATATATATATATATAACATATTAATATAATGAACATTCAACAATAAAAATAAATAAATAAATGAATATATGCAGTTATGTACGATATTTATCACATATATAACATTATTCATGTATATGTTACTATATTCATGTCATGTACGGTAATTATAAATCGCAAAATTTTAAATGTGCTTAAATATAAATTATAATATATATACATAAATATATAATTACAATATGTAACAAAATAAACTGTAGAAAAATAAATTACTAAAATATTAATTGTTGAATTATAAATCAATGAATATATATTTACGTATATAATTATAAAGTATGAAAATATAAATTACAAAAATACAAATTGCCATAATATAAGTTGCCAAAATATAAATTGCAAAAATACAAATTACTAAAGTAAATAACATAAAATAAATTGGAAAGCGGTATCCGTCGGGATTGATTAGGGGAATAAGAGAAAAAAACAAAATAAAAAGAAATTATCATCACATCACCCTTAATATTCACTTTTATTTTTTCTTATTATCAAGCTTCCCCACTCTTACTATGTTTATTTTTCTCTTCCTATCATTTAGTAGCGTTTTCTCTAAAATTTATTAAGACCATTTGCTCTTTGATTTCTCTCGATTTTTAAGCAATGATCAATGGTTCTTCTAGTCTCTTTCCATAGGAAAAACATTATCATACCAATGAGAAAAATCAATATAGTTATAGTAAAATATTATTTACATAATAATCATTAAAAAAAACATTTCCGTTGGAATGTCTTCGAACTAAGTTGGATTATGATTTTTGTAGTTTTGTTTATAATAATTTATGATTGAATTATATATTTTGAAAAAAAATTAATAATAATTTTTAATTGAATTATATATCTTGGATTGTTATTTGTAATAATTTATGATTGATTTATTTATTTTTGGTGTAATATTTGTAATAATTTATGATTAATTTATATATTTTGTGATTGAATTTATAAATTTTGTAATAATTTGTGATTGAATTATATATTTTGAAATGATGTTATGAATTATTATTATTATGATTTTACAGTCTCGGCCCATGTGAATTAATAATAATTCATGGGGATTAATTATTTGTTTGCTTTAGATTATAAAAGAATCATAGAAATATTATTTAAATTATAATTATTATTTGTTTAAAAAACAATTATAACCAATTAATGAATTTATACAAAATTTTCCATCAATGAATAATTAGTTATTACTATTATTATTACTTGACAATTATGAATATATTGATATATTAAACAATAATTGTGATTATGCATTAATTAATAAATTTAATTATCTGGTTTTTAAAGTAAAAGGGTGAGAATATATGTATTTTATAAAAAAAGGGATGGTGAATTTTATTTTGTTTATTTTTGTTACAAAAAAAAAATGAATCAAGTATATTGCACCACAAGACGCAATTAGATAGTAATATCCATAAGGGGAGCCTCATTTAGTGGGTGCAAAATAACCAAAAAAGTGGGTCGAACCATGAACCGAACCGAACCGCTCCATAAAATAACCGGTTTTAAAAAACTAGTTCATGAACCGAACCAGTTCATGAACCGAACCGGCTTTTAGAACCGGTTTAAGAACCGAACCAGTTTTTAGAACCAGTTTAAGAACCGAACCAATTTTTAGAACTGGTTTAAGAACCGAACCGTTTCTGAACCGAATCGAACCATTTTCAAACCAAACCAAATTAATTTTTATAAATTAATTTTTTAAATTTTTTTCTTAGGGTCGACCCGAACCGGTTCCGAACCATTTCCGAACCGAACCACTTTCGAACCGAACCGAACCACTTTTGAACCGAACCATGTAAACCAATTCGGTTCAGTTTTTCAAAAAATCCGGTTCGGTTCGACCCATGCACATCCCTAGCCTCATTCCCTAATTGTGCCATGTGACACAATACGGTTGGCCATTCTTTCTTCTTTATTCTTTTTTTCAAACAAAAAATCTGGAGGGTGGTGGATTAACCACCAGAATAATAAATAATTTTTACCAAATCTCAAAATAGTTGTAAAGAACTAATTCAACCCAACAACTTAAGCTGTTAGGTGAGGCTACATTATTCGAAGGGTGGACAATGCACAGGCTTATGCGAACAAAGAAATTCCACTTGAAAGAAAGTGGGGCGGATCGAACCCGGCACACGAGGCTCTTATACCATGTAAAGAACTAATTCAACCTAACAACTTTAGCTTTTGAGTGAGGTTACATTAATGGTTTTATATATCACAATAATAATGTTTTTGATCATAAGAACCTACAATGATAAAAAAAAACAGCTCAAACTATGGTCGGGAGGATTTGTATTATAGTAATAATGAATCTTATAAATAGTTGAGATCTCAAACTTTGATTTGGGTGCATGGAAAGATTCTTTCATTGAATAGGAAGATTGAGAACTTGGCTGCAAAGCTTTTCTTTCATTGAATATATTGATTGCTCCTGATGTGGTTCTTGTTTTTACTGTTTGGATGCGAATTTTTATGATAATATTTATGCCCAACGAACGTTTTTGTTGCTTAAGAAGGAGACAGCCTCCACAACTAGATGTTGTAGCCAATGATGAAGATCTTCCATTTGGCTGAAATGCAAGTTCTTGCATTTCTATCTGTTGAAAATCTTGAACTACTTTCATGACTCAGAACTTTACTTTTCATTTCTCTTCTACAGATCCCGAACTGAATTTGTTAATGTTGTTTTGATATGCCTTTATAGTTCTGTGGGTGATGAGAAATACTATTTTACAGTTATCCCTGGCTTATATAGCAGGTGCTGACAATCTGTATAATCTAACATGCACTGTTGGCTGCATACGACTTGTCCAAGTTACACCGGGGATGCTTGAGTTAGAATAAATCTTTGGTACTAATGTTACACTAAAGATTTAGTGCATCCCACCAATAAAAGTATGACATATCAATCAAAACTTATTTTTTTCTGCCAAATTCTTTCTCTTTCCTCTGATGTGTAATGCTCTCATTGACATGATGCACTGAATCTTTAAGAGGAGAGAGAAAGAATTTGGCAGAAAAAAAGTAAGTTTTGACTGATATGTCATATTTTTATTGGTGGGATGCACTGAATCTGTAGTGCAACAGTAGTACCAAAGATTTATTCAATTAGTTCTTTCTTTTCTTTTGTCAACTCTCTCTCCTCCTTTACCTATCTCTTTCTCTCTTTTAAAATGACACAACTTTAGATCCTTTAAAATGATACACACTCTTACTTTTCCCTTATTTATTTGCTCGTTTTCATAACATTGGTTGTCTGGTTTTATTGTATTGTTTTGCTTGTAATTTTCAAAATGTTGTCTTTTTTGGGAAAACTACGCTTATTACTCTCCCTTAAGTTTATCATAATAATGATTCGCTTTGAATTACAACCGAAATTACAATTTCCTTTTTTCCTTCAGTGGCTTTCCTTGCATTGCTTAATAATGACAATTTTTAACTAGAGATGTGCATGGGTCGAACCGAACCGAATTTTTTGAAAAACCAAACTGAATTAGTTTAAATGGTTCGGTTCGAAAGTGGTTCGATTCGATCCAAAACTGGTTCGGTTCGGAAGTGGTTCGGTTCAGTTCGAAAGTGGTTCGGTTCGGTTCGGAACCGGTTCAGAAGTGGTTCGGAACCGGTTCGGGTCGACCCTGTTTTGATTTTTAAAAAAATAAAAATAAAAAAATTAAGTTATAAAAATTAATTTGATTTGGTTTGAAAATGGTTTGGTTCGGTTGGGAAACGGTTCGGTTCTTAAACTGGTTCGGTTCTTAAACCGGTTCGGTTCATGAACTAATTTTTTAAAACCGGTTATTTTATGGAGCAATTCGGTTCGGTTCGGTTCATGATTCGACCCACTTTTGTGGTTATTTTGCACGCTCCTACTTTCAACCCTAGTTAACCAAACAAGATTGAAGCTAAAGCACAGGCAAGATAAGCCAAATCCCAGTTTCATATGTTGTCCATATTATATATGCTGGAATAGCTCTAAGTTTTGACAAATTGATTCTTTTGAAGCTCTCCAGTTTCCACAGATGCAGCCACAAGATTCAGGTATAGATATACAGTAAAGAGAAAGGATGCGGCATTATAAATCATCGCGCACTTTGTAAAACCAAAATTCATTCCAAAGAATATAATGAACAGTGCTCCGTGCCTTCCGTTTACAATTTTACATGCATGGAAAGAAGTTAACATAAGCTAATGCTTATTAAAGGGTTCGATTTTCAGCAACTAGATAATAAAGACAGGAAAATATGGCAACTATACGGAAGCTCCTTGCACCCTTAAGATTGACCGTTGTCAAATTTAACTAAACTAAACTATTAAAATATCAAAAGGAGATAAAAGTTAAGTTCGATTTCTAGCGACTAAATTTTAAGCTTTAGATTTCTAGAGACTAAATTCTAAGCTTAAAGTACTAAAAAATTTGGAAATAGAATCTGAGACAGCTGAAAGTTATTCTGAAGTTCATTTAACCATCACGCTATACATAGAAATACGTTAATCAAGCCTTAAGATTAGTTCAGGTGAACCAAGTCTTTTTGAGAATTGCTTAATCCTGTGATCGAACCTCAATAAGGTCCTCCACATTAGTCTGCCCTTTCTTCCCTACTCCAGATTTTACATCTCCTTTGTAAGAAAAAAGAAAGACGTTAATCATCTTTGGATAATTCGTTACATCCTGTTGCAACCACCCATAAAAACTTACCTCATAGATAGAGGGTTCCAAGGTAGATGGAAAATAACATACATATCTGATAGATACATTCATACACAATTCTACATATTAACTCATAGATAGGGTTTCAAGAAGACTAAGGACACGAGTCTCTACAGTTATTCGGGCTTAAGGACTCACTACTTATCCATCATGCAACCTTTTTACAAGCCATTGGTGACACCAGACCATTTCAGCAGATTAAATGAGGTACAATTGGCAAGGATGATTATAGTGTCATTTCATCAATCACTAACATAGCCAACATTATGCAGGTTTATGCACCCTAATTATAGGTAATAAGGGCATACCCTAGTCATTAGCTTTCCCTGAAGACCTTTACAGTTACCTTATTTTCCTAGTTGTTCGGTTTGAGAATCCACAATTGATCACTAAAAGCTGTTTCTATTTATGTATCGCTGCCCCAGAGACAAAATTTCTCACAATTTACTTTATTGTGATGTACCGATTTGTACCATGTTTGGCCCAATGGTCCTTGAGGTCAACGGGGTTTGACAGATCATGACCTTCGGCTGCAAGCCGACTAAGCAGTTTATTGAAAGCACTCCCACTCATCTTTCGACCACCTACCCGAGCATGCCTCTTGTTGGGCACTGCTGGAAGTGGATACATTGACAGCGTTGTTGTGCAACAGGCAGACTGCCAACCCCCATTCCCCCATTTGTAGCACTGCCTCAGAACACCAGTACAAGAGCATACTGGCGCTGGCATGGTTGACTCATCATATGCCACTTGGTTCAACCCCAAGTCCTGACCTTTCCAATCTGCCTTTGACACCACTAACTGCTTGTTAAGATCATCACCTCCGTTGACCATTTCCTGACCACTCTTCCACTCATGTGCCTCGCTAAACATCATCTTATTCAAGTCTTCACTCTCTCTCTTGACTTTTTTTGCTGCTTTCGAAGTCTTTTTATTAGGTGAAATCGACTTAGCTTCCTTTGGTCGTTTGGCCCGCCGTGATTTCCCAACTTCTGAAGGGATGGGTGCGGATGGAAGGGCATCTGCTGGGTGCCTTTCCCGTGTGCTGTAAGAAGCATCAACCATGTTAGGTAAATGGTGTACCTGTTGCTGAGGATGATGAATATGCTTGACACCACGTGAAATTTGGCAGCCTGGAGGACACGATGACATACTACCACTAGTTAATGTGTTTTCTCGATACTGAAGAGCTGCAATCGCATTATCTCGTTCCATAATTGCATTATTTCGCTCTGCAATTGCAGTATCTCGCTGCAGGAATGCCATGTCACGCTCTGCAAGTGCTGTCTTTTTCTCAGAAAGGGCCAGATTTCTTTCTTGAATAGCCGCATCTCTTTCAGCCATAATTGCCATAATTTGCTTCATGGAAGGCTGATGTTGCATCAACCACTACAATGGCAATTTTGAGATAATATTATCAAAGGCAGCATCTTTCTTAACAGGGAGTACATGTTACAATTACCAATTGTTTGTTCATGTAACATTAAAATGTAATGAACTTATCTCTGAGCAGAAAAGTATTTTTTTATATACCTGTCCCTGAGCAGTTTTATATTGATCTGCTTTATGCCTTCCATTTTCACGATGCCCAGCATCATCCATTAGAAACACCAATGGTAGAAAAAGGTAAATATTAACTCAAGGCTTCCCCAACCAATATGGAAATTGGTTAATCAAACTACAGTTTGCTAGAAGTCCTGCATATCAATATAGAAACTCATAGTTTATGTTGGAAAATTGACATAAATGGCGGACCTCTTTCATCATCCTCTTTCTTGGGAAGTGGAATATTGGGTAGGAAGGAATTCCTCTATCAACAACTCCAACAAGAATAGATGCTGCATAGATTAAAATACTTACCATGCTTACAAATAGGGATTATAAACCTAGCCCATGCTTGATCAAAATTATCCCTATACAAGAATATGACTTAGTAAGTCTACAATAAAATAATGAATCCAACTTGCAAATATTGAAAACTATAAAAGACTCACATATTAAGCCTCAAAGGATATCTGAGATAAAATTAGGGTATAACAAATAAGCTATACGTATGTGGGGAAATTTCTGCAAATTGGGGGTTGGGGGCATCTGCTACTCATCACGCACGACTAAATCAATTCCATATAAGCAAAAGAGAGTTCAAAAGTTTGCAGAAACCTTGAGGGAAATAATGGCAAAACCGCATAGGAAGGCAACACACACACACACACACACACACACACATGGCAGATACGGGACTTGTGTAGTAGAGTTGCCACAGGAACAAAAAACAGAAACAATTAAAATTAAGGAAATTATCCCAATATTATATCAAATTTAACAGTCATTAGTCTTATTTTATGACTTCAGCGGAAGCAATAAAGAAACATAAAGGTAGAACAAATGAATAATGAAGTATGAAGAAGAAAGATAAACCATCAGAGCACATTGAAAAGGAATGGCAGAATGCATGGGAAGAAAGGACCCTTATTTGATTCTAATGTTCTGAACACAAAATGCATGGCTAAATATCACAAAATCAAAGATAATAAACAACTATATGACTGAGTTCCTGTTCAAGTAATACTTATAGGTACCTAGTATGTGAAGTTTGAATTCCTAATCAATGGCACTCCTAATCAACAGATTTTATCTGTTGACACGAAGGAAGTTCTGGAATTCTTGATCATCTATTTTTATCCGTGTTTGTGAATATTATACTTTAACAGTTAGTGGATGATAGTTGGCCGCCTTGTGTGTTTAATCTTGAGATGAGAAGTGTTGAATTGGAAAATCTAAGATCAACGGTTGGAATGGAGAATTTAACGACCTCATAATCTCATATGAATCAAGAAATGACTCAATACAAAAACTACTTCATTAATAATTAAGTGCTACATATAAAATGAATAAAAAGGAAAATGAAAAATGCAGAGTACCACCAAAGGAAATAAGTGGTCATTCTGGAATTTAAATATTTAAACACAATAAAAGTAGAGCATAACTGAAGAAAAATGAAAAAGCAGTCAAATCTATGGTCTTACTTACTCATCCACTAAAGAAGGGATTTTAAAAAGCAACAAAAGCTTGTAACATGACCTGATGGATAATTGAATATCAACACCTAAGAGGATAGATAAAGCAATATTCGTGGTCACTTGCCTTTTTTTAAAAAATAAAAATAAAAATAAATAAATCAATGACAAACTACCCAAACTCCTCACTCTACAGTGGCTTTAATTAAATTTCCTAAATAATACCAAACCCCAAACCCTTCACGTATCAAGCCTTAGGTTTTCAACATAGTCCAAATTTTCAACCAATAAGAGATTCTAAAACAGTAATACGTTGCACCCGAACTAAAAGCCAGAATATTAAAAATTAAAGAAGAAGAAGAATAAGAAACTCAGTAAATCAGGCCGAATAAAATTCCTAAAGAAACAAGTGTTAGCGATTCGCAGACGTTAAAAAGAGAAGAAAATGGAAATCAGAAAATATATTAAATTTGATGGTGCTCGGAGGTCAAAAATAACAAGTCAAAGTAAGTCCAAGACAAGAAAAGCAAGAAATTGAAGCTCGATTGCGTCAGGCACAGACAGAGAGCGATAAATAAGCAATAGACAATTCACGAGAAGAAGGCGAAGACTAGAGAAGAAAACCCTAACCTCCGCAACAAAGAGAATGAATTGTGAGAAATTGTGCTCCACTTGGGTCCAAGGTTCAACCGGTTTGGGTCTGTGCCTGCACTATGCAACTTCCTCGCTTGCCACTCACATTTTTCATCTCTGGAATGCGCAACACCTGCTTTGACATATCCTTTATTATTTGATAAATTTTACGTGGGTCCAGATAATATGAATTTACACTTTATTTAAATGAACCCAAATAACATTTATTGTTAATAATAAATATATTTAAGGTGCGTCGTGTTTGATAATAATATTTTTTTTCCTTACTTGGGCTTCGTTTTTGTATTTTATCATCCCTTTATGCCGAAAGGAAAATATAAATGTTTGTGTCTTTCATTCCACTTTCTGCTTGATGCCAATTGGAGCGCACCTCTGATTTGAGGTACATATTGTTTTTGGTGTTTTATAATTTTCATGTCGAAGGAGAATTGAAATTTTATGTTATAGAGATAAAAAGTATGTGGGATCCATGTGTTAGAAAAAATTATATGTAGGACTCATGTCGGCACGGAAATCGAAGGGTGTGTAGGAAAATTATAATTCTCATGTTGAATGAGAATTATAAAACCCTTATTTTTTTCTTCACTTTTTAATTATTTTTCCTTTTCAATGTATATAGATGTTAAGGAGTAGTTAGAGAGCGCACTTTGAGAAACGAGAGTAATGGTTGTAAGGAATTTACTATTGAAAGTTGAAACGTCTCAGAATTTATAAGGATCAACGATTGTTCCCACATATTAATATGAGATTTTTTAACGTGTTTTATCCTCATTCGCACACTTTTCTTAAAAAACTTTACAGGAGGTCACCTGTCTGATACTTACTGCAAGTCAAGTATGCTTAAATATAGAGTTCTTATGTTCCGGACTACTGAAAAGAAGATGCATCTTGTTAGTATAAGTAGTACCAATTAATTCTTATAAGTTATTCGCAACTATACCGTCTCATACCAGTACAGTCTCTGAAATCTCTATCTTTTGGGTGTTGATTCGATTCATTCATGTACCCCGTCGCTAGAAGCCTACCAGGAGTCGCTCCTTGTTTGTGCCCTTTCGCACCGGAGATCACTCCCAGCCCTCGTCGGCGCCCGAGAAGTTACATGCCCACCAGCTTCCGCCTGGTTCGTCCTCGAACCATACCGTACTGGAAGAGATGTCATGCTCTAATACCACTTGTAACGTCTGGCAACTTGTAAGGATCAACGAATGTTCCCACGCACTAACATTAGACTTTTCAGCTTGTTTTGTCCTCACTTGCACACTTCCCAACAAAACTTCCAGGGAGGTTGTTGCGATCTCGGCAAGTGCACCGATCGTTCCAAGTAATAAAGTGATAAGTAAGATCGTCTCCACAGGGATTGATAAACAATTACTACTATAACCAGTCCTCTTAAGTTAGATATATCAATTGGTATTTCCACACTATGGTAACTCAAAATGTAAAGACTTGTTTTTAGGTTTTTCTGAAAAAGACTTAAAATAAATGAAGAAATATTTTTGTAGAAGAAGTGATGAAGAAGACTGTAGCCATGTACAATTACCAATTGTTCCCAATTTTACTTCGGATTGATTCATAATACCTATCGAAATTAACAACTCAGACAAATTATCATATTTTTAGAAATAATTAGTTAGATCTCAATCCCTTGGCGATCTAACCCTTTACTTCAATTGGAACCCTAATCCCTTAGTAATCCCGCCTGAAAATAAGCATTATGTAGATAAATCTCACGACTGCAATCCATACAAGTCTATCCCTAGAACATGCATGGAGAGTCATCTTTATCTCCTTTCAGGATCAGTATTCCAATATCCCTATTGTGAATCCTGATCCCCGGAATATCATTCCCTATTAGGTTGATCAGATCTAACAGAAATAATATCAATACGCTCAAGATAAAAGATGAAATATATTAAATTCAATACATAGAATGATTCAATCCTTGTAACAATTGTTCACAAAGGGATCATGCCCCTGACTACAGAAATAGATCTAGCCAATCAACATCATGATCGCTGATCTGATTTCAACATGAACTGAAAAGAAAATAAAAGAAAAGTACAAGAACGGAGTAACGAACACGAAGAACACCTTCCTCTAGGTTTTGTGATGTATATTCAGAGATGTCTCTTCTTCAAAGGTTGAGTCTCTTTTTATAAGAGACTTTGACCTAATTTGTAACATTTGAATCTTCATATTTTCGCGCCTCCCACGCTCAGAGCGCCACTCCCGCGCTCAGGGCGGGGGAGTTCCTGCCAAATTTCCACCTCCCGCGCTGATGGCGTGGATCTCGCGCTCTCAGCGCGGGACCTTCTGCCAAATTTCCATCTCCCACGCTCAGAGCGCCATTCCCGCGCTGTGAGCGTGGGAACCTAGGTCTCTTTTGATATGTTTTTGCCTTCTTTTGTTTATCTTCCTTGATATTCAGACTTTGGATGTTTTTACTCTTTTTCTCTGTCTTTCTTGCATTGATTGAGTCATTTTCTTCCTCTTTTTGCCTTGTAATTTCCTATATGCTGATCGCATATCAGAGGTCACCCTGTTGGGTTTGTGCTTTTTTACTAGAGCCCAAATGGGCTATTAGTATGAGAAGAGCCCAAGAAACCTAGAGCCCAATGAGCTTGGAGCTAGGGTTTCTTGAAACCCATATAAGTACTACCACCGAAGTCATTAGCCTCCTAGGTCATTTGAGAGAAAGAGGCAAGCTCATGTCTGATTGCTGCCCACACGCTTCCCCTTCCTCCTCGAGAGATAGTTTGGAAGATCTGCCACAGTCCAACTTCAAGGAGGTTGTTCGTGCTTCAGCGCTGAGGTGAGCAGTTCATGAAGATAGTTATACAAGGGAAATTTTTACACGAGATCTGCACACCAAGAGGTAATCGTGAAACGACAATAATTCGGTAAGCATACCAATGTACTAGGTCCTAAACCGCTTCCGCATGGATCCAGTAGTTCCTACACACCGATACCAGAATTAGTGTTAGTCAAGCACACTTAACTATGAAGTTCTTCGGTTCCAGGCTACCGAAAATTATATGCATCTTGTTAGTATAGGTAGTGCCAATTAATTCTTATAAGTTGTTCTCAACTGTATCGTCCCATAACAGTACAGTCTCAGGAAACCCTCTCTTTCGGGTGTTGATTCGATTCATTCATGTACCCCGTTGCTGGAATCCTGTCAGGAGCCACTCGTTGTTTATGTCCTTTCGCACCATGCATTTTCGCACCGGCAGTCACTCCTCGCCCTCGTCAGCACTCGAGATGTTACAATTATTTGATTCAAAGTAAAGCACAACTAGTTCGTGGAATGGGTATTTTTTGAGCTTATGATTCGTACATAATGCAAACCTTTACTCATGAGGTTTGGATCATATTGCTGTTGCAATTTAATTAAAAAATTCATTATAGTTTAAATGAGCTTAACTACTGTTGAGTCATGGATTGCTGATTCTTGATGGTGGATAATATTGTTGAGGGAGATTGTGAGATAAATATAAATTATTAATATAATATCATCCAATAACTTAAGTTTTTGGGTTAAATTGATGCTTTATATGGTGTCAAATCCTTGGTATCTCATGTTCAATTCTCATCGTCTCCATTTAATTAATAAAGTCTCACAGAGTTATTAGTACAAGTATATAAATATATGCATTGTTCATTTTTCAAACCCAATCAATTTTCGCGTGAGGAGACATATTAGAGAAATATAAAATAATTAATATAATTTTACCAGACAACTTAAGCTTTTGAATTGAGTTAGTTTTCTACATGCATTCCATTATATTTTTTTGTGGTTTGAAAATCATGCATTTTCAAGGATTCATGCAAGGTGGAATATGGGCTTTTTGACAATAGTAGTTCAATTTTTAAAAGGTTTTATCAGATTAAATTACTCGTCAAACTAATCACCAAACAAATGCAGAGTGACACAGAGGATGAGTAGACGCGTTTAAAAACGCACACTACCAACGTGTGTTATTCGTTTATTAAAACCGACCGAACACGCATCTGCCACAACCATGTTCAAATTTGACCAACAGATCGATTCTCACAGACACGCACTTGCACCAAACGTGCTCAAGCTACCTGAACGCGCGTAGTTGATCACCGTGTTTAGTTATGCAGAAACACAATGTTAGGGACGCGGTTCTGCACCTGCTGCATCTGAAACTGTTCATTTTCCACACTTAAAATGTATTTTTGCACTATTTTCGTAACTTTCCCCCTCAGCATCACCACCTCTTACTCTATGAATAATCATTATAATCAGCATAATGAGCTTGATTAGTGTAATAGAAACTAGCCCAAACTTCTCTTCCAATCCTCCTCCTTCTCTCTCCCCCTTCTTCATCTCCCTTTTTGCCCATTTCATATTCGGGTATTCATTATCTATGAAGCACCGACACTTCAAAAACCCTGACGTGTCGTGTCCGACACTTCCCGACACTCTCGGACACTCCGACACTCCCCGACACTCCAACACGCATTATAGAAATTCAAAAAAAGATTCAAATGTTGATTTGCGTTAAATTTTTAGTTCCAACTATTAGATTTGGTGGATTACGATTATCATTTTATTGAGTTTAATATAAATATTTGGGATATGTTATGTTTCATTGCAAAATTTATGAATATTATAGGTTTAGATTCATTTTTTGTTAAATTATTGAATATTAAATATAATATATACTACATAAATTAAAAATATTATTTAATATCAAAACGTGTCCTAACGTGTCGAAATCTAATATTTTTTAGAATTAACGTGTCGGAGTGTCGCGTCGTATCGTGTCACGTGTCCCGTGTCGGTATCGGTGCTACATAGTTCATTATCACCACCTTTTGAGAAGTCAAAGACAAAGGGTAAGAATAGAAACATGCCTGTGTTTCTCACCACCCTTTCAAACTCATATGGAACCTCAAGCTCATAAGCCATTAGCTTGACGCCAAAAAAGTCTTTTTTATCTTTCACAAAAAAAAAGTATTTTTTATGAAGAAACGTGAGGGAGAAAGAGTACGAAGTGTTACTGCAGATAGAAATTTGGGAAGCAAGAGAGACACACACAGAGTACTAGTAATTAATGAAATATATGAATGAAGAGGAAGGATAGAAGCCACGTACATATTAAAGTGTAAAACTAAGAGAATAGAAAAATCAGTGCCCATGAAAATTAATATCATAAGAAGCTTGTAGAAGGATATGGAAATGGGTTTGAGACGCTGAGATTTGAGAATTTTTTAAGACGAATTGTGTTTTGACACAACTCATCTCTTATCAATGCCACGCTCCTCACAGCACCGCTTTCCTAACCACGTTTGGTGCAGGTGCGCGTCTATTAGATTTGTTGTTTTGGTCAAATATGAACATAGTCGATTGGTTTTGAAAACTGAATAACACGCACCGGTAGTGTGCGTTTTTAAACGCGTCTACTCCTTCCCTGCGTCGTTATGCATTAGATTCGTGATTAGTTTGACTAGGAGTTTAATCTGGTCAAATCTTTTAAAAATTAAACTCATACGGTCAAAAAGCCTGGAGTATGAAATAAAAAGACGATATATTAGTAGAGCAACAACAATTTAGGATTCGAAGTGGGGGTGACTTAGTGGTCCATTACACATTATGAGAAAACTACTTATAAAGCATTTGAATAGACTTATCAAGATAATTTTGAAACTTATAAACTAAGGAGAGATATTCTTACTATCCAATTTTTTTACTACCAACTTACTATTTATCTAATCATCATTGGATCAACATTTTCTCCCTGTTTAAAAACTTTTTAACATTCTCTCTCTTTAATCCAATGATAATTAGATGGGTAATAAGTTGGTATTGGAAAATTTTGGTAGTAAAAATATCCTCCCTCCTGATAAACTATGTTAAGCTCATTCTCATAAATAAAAATTTAAGCTTATGAAAATGAGAATTTGTAAAATTTGAAGATAATTACAATAATTTGTAAACAGAATGAATGTATTTATAATTTTTATGTAAATATTTTAAATGATTAAATAAAAGTAATTATTGAAAAAATAATACAAAAATACGGAATCCTTATTATTTGTATTAACAGATAATTTTATTTTTGGTGGAGATTAATAGATAATATATATATTTTTTTTGGTGGACTAAAAGATAATATTTACCATTATGTAAATCTTACGCGTTGATATGAAAGTTATGGAAAGTAATTATTTTAATTTAAGTGATTTGTGAAAAGGAAGTTAAAATTAAATAAAAATAATTTAAGTATAATGTAGTTAAAATTTTGTAACAAGTAAGAAAACAGTTATTTAATGCAATGTTTGACAATGTAATGATGATTTTAATTTTTCGAGTGTTAACATTGATGCGAAGCTTGCATATTCATTATTAAGTATTTTAAAAGCTGACAGTTTAAACTTGGGCTTAACCTAACATTTTATTGGATGCAGTAAAGGAAGCTCTCGGCGTCCGTTACAAAAGAAACACAACTCGTCCACGCTGGCAATCTTAACTTTATGATGCAACCAATCAAAAGCAAGCACACAGATTGGGAATATCCTTTTTTTTAAAATAAAATAAAAACAGATAGCATGATAGATTTTTATATAAGCTAAAAGATCTTTTAATTCCAAAAATACGGTTGAAGTCTTCAAGCCCACGTTCCGCAATTAAACCGATCTAACCTCATCAATTACGCTATAAAACCCCTTCATTCTCTTTCTTCACTCATCTTGAAACTGCGATCTTCCGTTTTAATCTTAGATTCTTTCTTTTTCACCTCCTTCTCTCATTCATTGTTTATCTGAAGATTCGATGGCTCGTACGAAGCAAACTGCTCGCAAGTCCACCGGCGGCAAGGCTCCAAGGAAGCAGCTCGCCACAAAGGTACCTTATTCTTAGGGTTTCTCGCTTTTCGATTCAATCAAATTTGTCTGTGCTTTTTGTTTTTGTTTTTGTTTTTTTATATCGATTTACATTGTACTTTCCAGGCTGCAAGAAAATCTGCTCCAACAACCGGTGGAGTTAAGAAGCCTCATCGATACCGCCCTGGAACTGTTGCCCTACGGTAAATGTTTTACCGGATTTCAACGCTGTTTATGTTTTTCAATTTGTTAATTTTTTTTTCGGAGAATTAAGTTTTAGCAATTTCTATGCGTTTCCAGTGAGATCCGAAAGTACCAAAAGAGTACCGAGCTTTTGATCCGCAAGTTGCCATTCCAACGTCTCGTTCGTGAAATCGCTCAAGATTTCAAGGTATGTTATCTTGATAATCTAATATTAATTGTTTGTTGGTTCGAAATTGCTGTGACTAAGCCTTGAATTTCGGTTGCAGACGGATTTGAGGTTCCAGAGCCATGCGGTTCTTGCTCTTCAGGAGGCTGCGGAGGCGTATTTGGTGGGATTGTTTGAGGATACCAATTTATGCGCTATCCATGCGAAGAGGGTGACCATTATGCCCAAAGACATTCAGCTCGCTAGGCGTATTCGTGGCGAACGTGCTTAGTTTCATTCTCTATTACTTCTTTAGTATATCAAATTTTATTTTCCCATTGTTGTATAGGTGCCTAACAGTTAGTAAATGATATCTTCCTCTTTTGGTTGTTTCTTTCAAATTATGGTGAAATATAATTAGATCTTGTTCCGATTTGCTAAATTTATTTCGAGTCTTGGCAACCCTTTTATTCGCGGTGTTTGCAATCATGTTCCAAAATTTTGAAATCAAGACACGCTGAATTAACATTGAATCTGTATTCATAATTAGCGATTACTGGGGCTCCAGTGCAGTATTGGTATGCCCAGGAATACACTTACATAATCTCCTTTTTAAAGCAGCCTATTCCAGTTGTCATTGACGATCAACCCGGGACAAATTGAGTGAGTTGACTCAAGATGGGTTGGGTTTGGATCGGCTACTCGAGGCCACCAAAATTTCTTTTTGGGCTAAAATGTGCTATAAAAAGACTTCCTTAGTTAAAACAACTTATTATACAGGCGGGTTATCTTTACAACTTTGGGCACTTTCCGATTCTTCCGGGCGTGCGTTGGTATTCTTCCGGGGGACACTATCCGTTGGTATTCTTCCGGCACTTTCCATTGGTATTCTTCCGGGGGGACACTTTCCGTTGGTATTCTTCCGGGGGAACACTTTCCGTTGGTATTCTTCCGGGGGGGAACACTTTCCGTTGGTATTTTTCTGGAGGAACACTTTCCGTTGGTATTTTTCCGGGGGAACACTTTCCGTTGATATTCTCCTGGGGGAACACAGTTGAGGTGGGGGAACACAGTTGAGGTTGTAGGTATAAGAGTTGTAAACCAAAAAATTTATAAATGTAATCTCCCGAAGGGACACTTTCCGTTAGTATTCATATTTTCTCGGGTACCGGAAGAATATAGTTGAGGTTGTAGTTATAAGAGTTATAAACTAAAAAAATTGTAAACGTAATATCCCGATGAGACTTTCCGTTAGTATTCTCCCGGGAAAATATAGTTGAGGTTGAGATTGTAGTTGTAAGAGTTGTAAATATAATCTGCCCATTGGTCTTTTGTTAATTGTTATATGCATTTATGATTAGCATATTTGCTCGAAAGAATGGAAAAAGGCTAATAAAATTATTTAAAATATATTTATTTTATTTAAAATGATTAAAATTGTGTACTTTAAAACATGATTAATACTATGCTCAGATGCACGGACACGCAATTTTTTTTAAAATTTGCGTGTCGGACACGTGTCCGACATGGACACGCTCCGACACGTTCGGACAAGCGTTCGACACGTAGTCAACATTTGGGGACACGCGGTCAACTCTCCGACACGTTCTGACACGCAGTCAATATTTGGGGACACGCAGTCAACATTTGGGGACACGCTCGGACACGTTTTTTTTATTTTTTTATTTTTATTTTTATTTTTTAATCTTAATTTTATTTTGTTAACTAAATATAAAAGAAATAATTTATAAATTAATTTTTTTCTGTTATGAAATTTGAAATTAAAAATTAACAAAGTACGAAAAATTATTTATACTTATATTCATGTTATGAAATTTAAATATTTGATTGATTATATGACTTATTATGGACTCTTATATATATTAAATAAAAATTATATTATAAATATTAAAATTTTTATTTAATATCAAAACGTGTCCCAACGTGTCGAAATATGACATTTTTTAGAATTAACGTGTCGGCGTGTCGTGTCGTGTCGCGTGTCCGTGTCCGTGCATCATAGATACTATGTATATATATATATATATATATATATAATATTGGCAAAAATTTTAAAATATTGCTTTTTTAATAAATAATTCTTAATAAGTTGTTGTTTTGAACCTATTTGCGAATATACTACTTATTCACGTTCAAATTGAGCGTGACCATTCACGCCTAAGCTAGGCGTGACTCACAAGGCATTTACGCATAATTTAGGCGGAACTCGTCTGGTATTGACATGTGACACAAAAAGTTAACAATTTACTTTTGACTCGGGTATCTTTTTTTTTTCGAGATCTATGCAATGACATATCATTTGACATATTTCATCTCTCACAAACACAGTTCAAATTTACAACAATGGTATTATAAGAGCATTTAAACCTAGAAGCCTCTGAGTTCTTTCCAAATCAACATCAAACACAATAGAACCTCTCCATCCTTATCCTATGGCGTTGTTATTTCCGAATCAACACCAAACACCACAGAACCTCTCTATCCTTATTAGGGGCCCAACCCAAATTCAACCTGTAAAAAACAGGTCGGGTTAGGGTTGGTCCGAAAAAATAAACGAGCCAGAAAATCCAACACAGCCCCACTCGAACCGGGTTAGGGTTGGTTTGCGGGTTAGCTCGGAAAAAAGCTCGCGTGTTGGCTCTAAAAAAGCTCGTGGGTTAGCTCGAAATAATGCCAGTGGGTTGGCTCGCGGGTTGGTTAGCTCAAAATATTGGCTCGCGAGTTGGCTCAAAAAAATTATTTTTTGTGGAACTAGTCTTATTTGTTCTCCAACACATCATAAACTAGGTATGCCATAAACCAGCTCCATAAGTATGCACATTCACCATTAAATAACCAGACTTTGAACTTGACCATTTCGGCTTCAATTTCAGTCATGGACTTTTCGTGTGCGCCACTATCACATGAAAACCATTACCAACGTTGTACCTTCAAGAAAAAAAAACAAATAATTTTTATTTTTTTTGTTTACATCAAATAAAAACAGAAAAGAGATTATAAATTTATAATGATAGTGCTTTTCTCCAACGGAAAAAGCAACTAAACAAGACATCTTACAGGTGAAGAAGTAGCGTCCACAGGCTTTAAGTCATAAACAATTTTGGAGTTTTCATATATAATATTTTAATACAGTCTTATTATTATTTTTAATCAAAAAAAAAATACCCAATTCGCGAGCTGGGCCCATTTGACCTGCAGGCTGGCTCGTTTGGGTCTGGGTTGTATTGGGTCGGGTTGAGTCGGGTTGACAACTCATTTAGGCCAACTTAACCCGACTCACTTAGGACGGGTTGCGAAGTTTTCGCCATACCTAATCCTTATCCTATGAGCTGCATTTTTATCATTGTGGATAGAAACTTTATCATTTAAATCGTGGTCGTCTGAAATTAAAGATGACACTAAAGTGGATTAATACATCTTTAAATAAGATACTTAATATCATATATTTTCTACCAAGTGTTTGAAAAAAAAACATTGTACAAGGTTATTGAATTGCAATACGTATCGTATATAGTTTGCTCGATTTCTCATATCGTAAATCGTAAGATACATAAATATAATAAAAATAATTTAAAATTATATAACATTTTATGATTTTTATCGAACCGTATCGTAAGTTACATACTTATGTTTTATGACTTTTTTGAAAAAATAAATACATTTAAAAGAAAAATAAATAAAGGAGTAATGGGCAATGATGCATGGACACGAATAAGAGACACGGGACACGACACGTAAATAATAATTTTAATATATGTAATATAACTTATATTTAATATCAGAAAGACACGATAAAATATAAAAACATAAAAAATGATACAATCTCTTGTGGCTGGTACTTTACCTCCATTATTTTTTGACCCTTTTTTTAATATCCCATTTTTTTGGTTTTAGACAAAAAGAGAGAGAGAACGAAGGGGGGGTTTTGTTTCTACACGTTACACTGAGCACCGCCATTCCCTTGTTCAACAACCTCTCTCTCTTTCATAGTCATACTCATACACACTCTTCTCAATCACAATGTACATAGTCTAGCCACCATATACTTGAGTTAATGTGTTTAGAACCTAACAAAAAATCATTACTCTCCTCTGCGCCCAACTCATATTCTGAGTCCCTCAATGGCTTGAAATTTGGCTACTCTTGCCACCTCCGGTCCAAAGAAAGGAAGAGGTGTTTCGGTTCAACCGACTCAGCCACCTAGGTGTCAAGTTGAAGGCTGTAAAAGTAGATATGAGTGACACCAAAGGTTACTATTCCAAGCACAAAGTATGCACCATGCATTCCAAATCCCCTACCGTCGTTGTCTCTGGTCTCCAACAACGATTTTGTCAACAAGAACGACGAAGAACAACGTGAGGAAGAAGATTGCAGCAGACGACTATGGCGACGGAGCTGTGTTGTGTCTATCTGTTCTTTTTTTTTATAATTATTTTAATTTTTATAAAAATTTCAAAAAATGTACATTTATGCCCTTTGACCATGTCAGATTCGGTCAAATTCGCGTGTCCAACTAGTCAACGTGTACTAGAATATTGACCGTGTGTGCGTGTCCGTGTCGGACACGTATTTTTTGCTTTAAACTGTCTTGTCGTGCTTCATTGCTAATGGGTTTAAGAAAAGAAAACTAAACCTGAAATCGATTCTTGAACTCTGAAGATTGGAAACGTCTCTGATACAAAACAATGACCGAGTCTTTATGGGATTCATTGGAAGCTTATAGCCTCTAAATGGTTTAAAAAAAAATCAATAATCCTTAGAGATTTAGAATATTTATTTAATTAATATAGATTTTTCAAATTGATTTTTGAGTTTAAATCACAAATCAAATATTTATTTTGTTTTCCTTATTAATAATAATTTTTTAGATTTTTTTAATTTAAATCACAAACCAAAACTTTATTTATTTTTTATATTAATTTTTTTTGGTTTTTTTTTATATAAATCACAAACCAAATCTTTATTTATTTTTTATATTGAATCACAAACTCAGGACTTAAAGGCTTCTGGGTTTAAATGCTCTTATAACACCATTATTGCAAATTTGAACTGAGTTTGTGAGAGATAAAATATGCCAAATGATTTGCGATTACATAGATATCAAAAAGTTATGTGTAATAAAAAAATACTTGATTTGGATACCTAAATCAAAAATTATGGCTTTTATAAGTATGGAATTTTCAGCTCCATAAGTATGCACATTCACACTTTTATTCGCGGTGTTTGCATTCATGTTCCAAAATTTTGAAATCAAGACACGCTGAATTAACATTGAATCTGTATGCATAATTAGCGATTACTGGGGCTCCAGTGCAGTATCGGTATGCCCAGGAATACACCTACATAATCTCCTTTTTAAAGCAGCCTATTCCAGGTGTCATTGACGATCAACCCGGGACAAATTGAGTGAGTTGACTCAAGATGGGTTGGATTTGGATCGGCTACTCGAGGCCAGCAAAATTTCTTTTTGGGCTAAAATGTGCTATAAAAAGACTTCCTTAGTTAAAACAACTTATTTTACCTTATTTGGTCCGGGATATGTTTAAACTTTTTTGGTTTACAATTCTTATAACCTCAATTATATTCTCCTCCAGTGGAAACACTTTCCGCTAGTCTTCTTCCGGGGGCGGAACACTTTCCGCTAGTATTCTCCCGGGAGACAGTGGTAGTTGCAAGAGTTGTAAATGTATTCTCTCCTTTAGTATTCTTCCTGGGAACACTTACTCTCCTTTAGTATTTTCCCTGGGAACACTTACTTTCCGTTGGTATTCTCCCGCGAGAATATAGTTGTAAAAGTTGTAAACCAAAAAAGTTGTAGACGTAATCTCCTAGGGGGACACTTTCCATTAGTATTCAGTATTTTCCGGTAATCTCCCGGGGGACACTTTCCGTTAGTATTCAGTATTCTCTAGGTGACACTTTCCGTTAGTATTCTCACGGGAGACAGTGGTAGTTGTAAGAGTTGTAAACCAAAAAAGTTGTAAATGTATTCTCTCCTTTAGTATTCTCCCTGGGAACACTTACTCTCCTTTAGTATTCTCCCTGGGAACACTTACTTTCCGTTAGTATTCTCCTTGGGAACACTTACTTTCCGTTAGTATTCTCCTGGGGAACACTTACTTTCCGTTGGTATTCTCCCGCGAGAATATAGTTGTAAGAGTTGTAAACCAAAAAAGTTGTAAACGTAATCTCCCAGGGGGACACTTTCCATTAGTATTCAGTATTTTCCGGTAATCTCCCGAGGGACACTTTCCGTTAGTATTCAGTATTCTCTGGGTGACACTTTTCGTTAGTATTCTCCCGGGGGAACACTTTCCGTAAACCAAAAAAGTTGTAAACGTAATCTATCCATTGCTTTTTTGTTAATTGTTATATGCATTTATGATTAGCATATTTGCTCGAAAGAATGAAAAAGGCTAATAAAATTATGTAAAATATATTTATTTATTTAAAATGATATAAAATTGTGTTCTTTAAAGCATGATTAATAATTGAGAAAAAAAAAGATTTAAGGTATTTTATTAAAATATTTAATACAAAAAGAAACTTAAAATATTTTATATTTTTTTTCCTAAATTTTAAAATAAGATTTGAGTTGCTTTGCAAGAGGGATATAATGAAGTGTATTTTAAAACTTTTGGATTAAATAAATTTTTTATATATCAACTTCTACGTTATGGTTTGATTTATCGTTTTTAGCAAGAGTAGGTTAATTTAAGTATATAGGTGAACTTATACATTATTCATCCTTCATGTTTGGTGAACTCTTGTGTAAGAGGGAAAATGTGTGCTAAAGAGGTTTTAAGAGTGACGATTTCATTGATTCAACTCTGTATTGAGAGAATTTACTACCATCTTTATCTTGGTGAAGTCGAGAATAAAGAAAAAAAAAGGAGTCTCTTCATTAGTGAATGCAATGAGATAAAAACATTAATACTATATATATATATATATATATATATATATATATATATATATATATATATATATATATACCCTTCATTAATCAAAATGACGTAGTTTTGGGGCTAGCTGGAGACAAACTTATCTCAAGCTGCTTGAGAAATGTTTACCTATATATATATATATATATATATATATATATATATATATATATATATATATATAATATTGGCAAAAAATTTAAAATATTTCTTTTTTAATAAATAATTCTTAATAAGTTGTTGTTTTGAACCTAATTGCGAATATACTACTTATTCACGTTCAAATTGAGCGTGACCATTCACGCCTAAGCTAGGCGTGACTCACAAGGCATTCACGCCTAATTTAGGCGGGACTCGTCTGGTGTTGACACGTGACACAAAAATTTAACAATTTACTTTAGATTCGGGTATCCTATTTTTTTTTTCTAGATCTATGCAATGACATATTATTTGACACATTTCATCTCTCACAGACACAATTCAAATTTACAACAATGGTATTATACGAACATTTGAACCCAGAAGCCTCTAAGTTCTTTCCAAATCAACACCAAACACAGTAGAACCTCTCTCTATCCTTATCCTATGGCGCTGTTCTTTCTGAATCAACACCAAACACAATAGAACCTCTCTATCCTTATTAGGGTTGGCAAAATGGGCCAACCCGGCCCAACCCATATTCAACCTGTAAAAAATAGGTCGGGTTAGGGTTGTCCTGAAAAAATAAATGAGCCAGAAAATCCAACCCAGCCCCACCCGAACCAGGTTATGGTTGGTTCGCGGGTTGGTTCGGAAAAAAACTCGCGTGATGGCTCTAAAAAAGCTCGCGGGTTAGCTCGAAATAATGCCAGTGGGTTGGCTCGCGGGTTAGTTAGCTCAAAATATTGGCTCGCGAGTTGGCTCAAAAAAATTATTTTTTGTGGAACTAGTCTTATTTGTTGTCCAACACATCATAAACCAAGTATGCCATAAACCAGCTCCTTAAGTCTGCACATTCACCATTAAATAACCAGACTTTGAATTTGACCATTTCGGCTTCAATTTCAGACATGGACTTTCCGTGTGCGCCACTATCACATGAAAACCATTACCAACGTTGTACCTTCAAGAAACAAAAAACAAATAATTTTTTTCTTTTTTTTTTGTTTACATCTAATAAAAACAAAAAAGAGATTATAAATTTATAATGCTAGTGCTTTTCTCCAACGGAAAAAGCAACTAAACAAGACATCTTATAGGTGAAGAAGTAGCGTCCACCAGGCTTTAAGTCATAAACAGTTTTGGAGTTTTCATATATATTTTTTTAATATAGTCATATTATTTTTTTTAATTAAAAAAAATACCAACCCGCGAGCCGGGCCCGTTTGACCCGCGGGCTGACTCGTTTGGGTCTGGGTTGTATCGGGTCGGGTTGACAACTTATTTAGGCCAACTGAACCCGACTCATTTAGGACGGGTTGCGAAGTCTCCGCCATCCCTAATCCTTATCCTATGAGCTGTATTCTTATCATTGTGGATAGAAACTTTATCATTTAAATCGTGGTCGTCTGAAATTAAAGATGGTACTAAAGTGGATTAATACATCTTTAAATAAGGATATTTAATATTATATATTTTATTTGCTGAAGACTTAATATCGTATTAAATATATACTTTCTACCAAGTGTTTGAAAAAAAAAATAGTGTACAAGGTTATCGAATTGCAATACGTATCGTATATCGTTTGCTCAATTTCTCATATTGTGAATCGCAAGATATAGAAATATAATAAAAAATAATTTTATAATATATAACATTTATGATTTTTATCGAACCGTATTGTAAGTTACATACTCATGCTTTATGACTTTTTTGAAAAAATAAATACATTTAAAAGAAAAATAAATAAAGGACCAATGGGCAATGATGCACGGACACAGATACGAGACACAGGACACGACACGTATAATAATTTTAATATATGTAATATAATCTATATTTAATACCAGAAATACACAATAAAATGTGATACAATCTCTTGTGGCTGGTACTTTACCTCCTTTATTTTTTATTTTTTTTTAATTTCCCAATTTTTTGGTTTTAGACAGAGAGAGTGAGAGAGAACGGGGGGTGTGTGTTTTGTTTTCTACACGTTACACTGAGCACCGCCATTACTTTGTTCAACAACCCCTCTCTCTTTCATAGTCATACTCATACACACTCTTCTTAATCACAATGAACATAGTCTAGCCACCATATACTTGAGTTAATGTGTTTAGAACCTAACAAAAAATCACTACTCTCCTCTGCGCCCAACTCATCTTCTGAGTCCCTCAATGGCTTGAAATTTGGCTACTCCTGCCACCTCCGATCCAAAGAAAGGAAGAGGTGTTTCGGTGTAACCGACTCAGCCACCTAGGTGTCAAGTTGAAGGCTGTAAAAGTAGATCTGAGTGATGCCAATGGTTACTATTCCAGGCACAAAGTATGCACCATGCATTCCAAATCCCCTACCGTCGTTATCTCTGGTCTCCAACAACGATTTTGTCAACAAGAACGACGAAGAACAACGTGAGGAAGAAGATTGATGCAGACGGCTATGGCGACGGAGCTGTGTTTGTGTCTATCTGTTCTTTTTTTTATAATTATTTTAATTTTTATAAAAATTTCAAAAAATTTACATTTATGCCCTTTGTCCGTGTCGGATTCGGTCAAATTCGCGTGTCCAACTAGTCAACGTGTACTAGAATATTGACCGACACGTGTTTTTCTTTAAACTGTCGTGTCGTGCTTCATTGCTAATATAATGGGTATAAGAAAAGAAAACTAAACCTGAAATTGATTCTTGAACTCTAAAGTTTTGAAACGTCTCTGATACGAAACAATGACTGGGTCTTTATGGCCGGATTCGTCGAAAGCTTATAGCCTCTAAATGGTTTTCAAAAAATAAAAAATCAATAATCCTTAGAGATTTAGAATATTTTTTTAATTATTTCTTTTATTAATACAGATTTTTCAAATTGATTTTTGAGTTTAAATCACAAATCAAATATTTATTTTGTTTTCCTTATTAATAATAATTTTTTAGATTTTTTTAATATAAATCACAAACCAAATATTTTTTTTTTATTAATTTTTTTTGATTTTTTTTGATAGAAATCACAAACCAAATCTTTATTTATTTTTTATATTGAATCACAAACTCAGAACTTAAAGGCTTCTGGGTTTAAATGCTCTTATAATACCATTATTGTAAATTTGAACTGAGTTTGTGAGAGATAAAATATGTCAAATGATATGCGATTGCATAGATATCAAAAAATTATGTGTAATAAAAAAAATACTTGATTTGGATACCTAAATCAAAAATTATGGCTTTCCAAAGTTAAGTTTTGCAGTTCATAAGTTGATTTTTGTGTGCCACGTGTCAATATCAGACGAGTCACGCCTAAATCAGTGTGAATGTCTTGTGAGTCACGACTAACATAGCCGTGAATAGTCACGCCCAGTGTTTAAAAATCCAGGCCGGCCATCGACCCAGCCGAGGTCAGGGGTCACGGGTTCAACTCGGGGGGTCACGGGATTACTACTCTGACTCGATTTTATATATTAAAAAAGGGAAAAATGTTTCTGCAGTTAATGCAGATAAATTATCTGCATTTATTCCCAAAATGACATCATTTTGATATTAAAATCTTAAAAAAAATATAAATATGAAGACTATTATAACCTTGAAATAACTTAAAATTACAAAAATACCATGATTTTCGCCCCAAAATGACGTTGTATTGGGCTTACTGTAGATAATTTATCTGCAGTAACTGCAGAAAAAGCGAACCTATTAGAAAAATATAAATATGTATATCCTATATGAAAATATTAAAAAATAAATCATCAATCATCAAATATTCAAAATATACTGAACATAATTTAACAATTACAATCACAATCAATATTACACAACCTACTTAAAGTATGAAGATACCAAAATACAAAACTCATATTCGAATGGGGTCACTACGCTGACCCGGTTCTGCCACTTTTGAGAAGGTCCCTAACAAAGAAAAATTTAAAGGAAGTAAGAATGAATTTTCGTTTTCCATCGACGACCGTAACGATTTCATTTGAGTGAGTAAAATTCTTACTTTTTCTAAAAGATTCACGGCAGCGAGGTGAAGATTGAAGACATCTAAGTCGCCGTGAGAAAAGAGAACAATTAGATTTAGATTTGCAAATATTTTCTTTAAGTAAAACGATGTTGTTTCATGGAAACTTTTTTTAAAATAAACATTCAGCGACCCCTTTTTACCCGGGAGTCACTGAATCCCGGACGAATTTTAGGGGTCGGAGTGGTCGATATGCATATAGTATCCAACTTGTTACCACAACCCTCAGATGAGAGGGGATCAGGGTTGACCCGGGTCAATCTGGGGGGCTGGGTTTTAAAACACTAATCACGCCTAATTTTGGTGTAAATAAGTGCAATAAATCCGTAAATAGTTTCGAAACAACTATATATTCGTAATTATTTGTTAAAATATAATATTTTACTTTTTTTTTGCCTTTAATGCTTCTATAATAAATTTATATAAGTTATTTACATTCGTTACCAAAATGATTTCGTTTTGTGTTAAATACCTTGAATTTCGTTGTGTTAAATATCTTGATTTTCACCTCAAATTGACATAATTTTTTATTCGATGTAGATAATTTATTTACATAATTTCATGTGATTAAATTTATATTATTCATTTAAATTTTGAACTTATGAAGTATTAATCTTTAATTGACTTATAATCAGGTTTAAAATTTTGGTTTCATAAACTATCGATGAGATTGAAATATGAGATTTCACAATTGAATTCATCAACACCGTAAATTATTTGGATTTTATAATTCTGATGTTGAAACAGAATTGAAATCTTATGTTACAGAGATAAAAAACATGTGGGACCCAAGTGTTAGAAAAAATTATATGTAGGACCCTTGTCAGCACGAAAATCGAAAGGTGTGTAGGAAAATTGTAATTCTCATGTTAAATGAGAATTATAAAATCCAAATTATTTTAATGTAAAATGGATAAGGTTTTTAATTTCAGAATGGTAGATTGGGCCATTTGATCGGCCCATTCCCCATATTTTGAAGCCTTCAAGCCCACATTCAGCAATTAAACCGACCTAACCTCATCATTTACGCTATAAAACCCCTTCATTCTCATTCTTCCCTCATCTTGAAACTGCGACCATTCGTTTTAATCTTAGGTTATTTCTTTCGCACATCCTTCTCTCATTCATTGTTTATCTGAAGATTCGATGGCTCGTACAAAGCAAACTGCTCGCAAGTCCACCGGCGGCAAGGCTCCAAGGAAGCAGCTCGCCACAAAGGTACCTTATTCTTAGGGTTTCTCGCTGTTCGATTCAATCTTCTTGAAAATCAAATTTGTCTGTGCTTTTTGTTTTTTTATATCGATTTACATTGTACTTTCCAGGCTGCAAGAAAATCCGCTCCAACAACCGGTGGAGTCAAGAAGCCTCATCGATACCGCCCTGGAACTGTTGCCCTACGGTAAATCTTTTACCGGATTTCAACGCTCTTTTTGTTTCTCAATTTGTTAATTTTTTTTTCCGGAGTATTAAGTTTTAGCAATTTCTGTGCGTTTCCAGTGAGATCCGAAAGTACCAAAAGAGTACCGAGCTTTTGATCCGCAAGTTGCCATTCCAACGTCTCGTTCGTGAAATCGCTCAAGATTTCAAGGTATGTTATATTGATAATCTAATATTAATTGTTTGTTGGTTCGAAATTGCTGTGACTAAGCCTTGAATTTCGGTTGCAGACTGATTTGAGGTTCCAGAGCCATGCGGTTCTTGCTCTTCAGGAGGCTGCGGAGGCGTATTTGGTGGGATTGTTTGAGGATACCAATTTATGCGCTATCCATGCGAAGAGGGTGACCATAATGCCCAAAGACATTCAGCTCGCTAGGCGTATTCGTGGCGAACGTGCTTAGTTTCATTCTTATTACTTCTTTTTTTGTTTTACCACTCTTATAACCTCAACTATATTTTATATTTGTTTTCCTAAATTTTAAAATAAGATTCGAGTTGCTTTGTAAGATGGATATAATGATGTGAATTTTTAAATTTTTGGATTAAATTAATTTTTTATATATCAACTTTTCAAAGCAGTATTGGTATGCCCAGGAATACCTATATAATCTCCTTTTCAAAGCAGCCTATTCCAGGTGGCACTGACGATCAACTCGGGACAAATTGAGTGAGTTGACTTAAGATGGGTTGGATTTGCATCGGCTACTCGAGGCCACCAAAAGTTCTTTTGGGCTAAAATGTGCTATAAAAATACTTCCTTATTTTAAGCTTATTTGGTCTTTTTGTTAATTGTTATAGGGTTTTATAATTTTTATTCAATATGAGAATTCAAATTTTTTTACACACTCTTCAATTTTCGTGCTGATGTGGATTTCACAAAAAAAAATTTTTAACACAGGTTTCACATGTTTTTTTATCTCCACAATATAAGATTTTAATTTTCCTTTCAACATGAGAATTATAAAATATATTGTTATATGCTTTTATGATCAGCATATTTGTACGAAAGAATGTAAAAAGAGGGAAGTGATGTTTTTGGCATTAATATACTAAATTGCCAGGTGAATAGTAAAATTGCATCAATCACAATTATTGTATCTAAAGACCATATGATTTGGGAAAAACTGAAAATTGGGTTTTTTTTTTAATTCCTTTTTTGTAAATCTTTTTTTTAATTTTTTTTGTTTTAATTAAAAATGGTAAAAAAAATTTACGCGGCATTTTTTACCATAGACTATCTTTACTTGCGTTTTAACATGCACACCACTTCAATATGAATGTAAAAACGTATGTTTTTATGTTTTACATTAGTTTTTTACAACAACAATGATTGTACCCATCGCTAATCACTTTGTAGGTCATAATTTGTGATTCAAATATCCAAATCAGATATTTTTTATTTTATTTTATATAAATTTTTGAGATCTATTTAATGATTTTTCATTTGACATATTTTATCTATCACAAATATTGTTCGAATTTGTAACAATGATGTCACAAATAATTAATGTACCAATAACAATCACAATTAATATTAAATTAATTGTGATTGGTATATTAATTGTGATCAAAATTAATTTGATGAGTGATTGATACATTAATATTGATTAATATATTATTTAAAGGAATAAAACCCTTCAACAATAGTACGCTACTGATGACTAAACTCATTGACATTGGAAAACAATGATTAATGTAAAGAAAAATATAAATAAACTATGTTGTCGAGCAATGACCGCGAAGAAAATCACATTATTTGAACCCATATACCCTGGCTTGGAATGTCATGGTGGACCACAAAGAATAAATAGAAACCACGTGGTGCAATAATCGCCGAAGGAGGTGTGGTGACCTCAACTTGATACGTTGATTTCCCAACAACTTTCAAATTATTTTGTTCCAAAACCAACAACCTCTGATTCATGGAGAACGAGTGTGTTGTAAAAGGCGGCGCCAACATTGTCACTGAAATCGAATCTTGAGCTAATATTCCTGTCACCCGGAATCGAACCTTTAACTTCTGAGCGTAATTGATTTTGATTTGGGATTGGGGAGCACGATCAACGATACTTGGACGCACATTAGAGAATCGAGGCTCCAAATACGAAGGAGAAAAAGCTTCCAACCTCAGTTCCGTTGGAAAAAACACATTGGTGAAATTGTAACCTTCGTGAGGATTGCTCCCACCTACTAGAACCCTACCATCGCGAAGCAAAATGGCAGTGGAGTGGTACATCCGAGGGATGGTTGTCGGGTTTTGCAACTCGAAACGAGACCCGACCTTACCATTTTCTTTATACAGAAACGGGTTCAAAACCGGGTTTCGACCCAAGTTCCACCCGGCAGTCCCTTCAGACGCTCCGTTGATGAGTAAAACGTTGCCGTTAGGGAGCATGACCATGTCACTCATGACTCTACTACCCGGCATGGTCTCCATGACCCACTGGGGTTTCGGGTCGGTGATTTTGATCCTAGCGCACGTATCCAATGCTTTGATGAAAGTACCCTTTTTTGCTTGCTGGTAAGACCCTTTGGGAGCTCCACCGCAAATCAAGACCTCAGCTTCCACAGACGACGCTTGTAAATTCCTCAAAGGTAGCAACACCGCTGAACCGGTACTAGGATAACACCTGGGATCTCCACCTTGTATCGTAGGGTATGTTCTGACCACTTGGTATTTATGATAGTTGAACAAAATAGCGCGGTTGTTGGCAAATATAAAGAGGTTGCCGTCCACGTTTAAAAAAACAAATGGATAAAGGTTGTCATCCATATCTATAGCATCAAAGGTCTGAACGAGAAATGGTAACACGAATGTTTTACCAAGATCTAGAGTTGTCTTTGGATAAAACTCGTAGTTGAATTGTTGTCTGCCTCCGATTATAATCTGTCGTCCATCTGGCAACATGTGATTGGTGGAGTACCATCTTTTAACCACAATTCCACCATCAATTTCTTCCCAGTCACATGTTGGGCATGGATTGAAGATCCTGACCTTCCGTTCTCCTCCTAAGTACCCACCTGTTTGGATCAGACTGCCGTTCGACATTGCTGATCCTGAAGAACACCATATGTTTGTTTGAACGAACAATGCACGAAAAGTGTTGGATGTCACATCATACTCTACGGAATGTGCAGTACAGTCAGTTTTCACAACTTTCTCGGAGGATTCATGGCGGCATCTACCATTAGGTAAAGTTAAATTCGAAAGGCCAAAGTCAGTACGGTCATAAACGACAACATGGTCGTTATGGAGTAGCTGCATGTGCATGGCTACAATGCCAATGCTTTTTTGTAGAAGCTGCCACTGTCCATTTTTGGCTTCGGTTGGAGATGGAACTGTCACATTAGCGAGGAGAAGGTAGAAAAGCAGGGAAAGTAGAAGAATGTGACCCATTTTTTGTGGGCTGGGAAAACACTAAGGGGGCGTTTGGTTCAAGAGAAATTTTTGTTTTGCTGGGGAAGTAATTTTGCTGGAATGTGATTGGAAATAATGTATTCCGGAAAATTTATGAAATTGTGTTTGGTTGACCAAAATTTTAACCGGAATATTTTGATAAGTTTACTGAGTTTATGTTTGGTTGATTGTGTAAAAGTAGTAGGAAAGAGGGTTATTTTACAAAAATAACCCTTTTACTTTTTCGTTTAAATTTATTATACAATATTAACCTTTTGAACCTACGGGTAACACGCATCATCTTTGAGTTATGTAGTTCTGAACGACTGACTTACTGCAAATGGAGACCTCGTGATCCTCGATGTTGTGTGGTTCGTTGACGGAGACAGAGATCTGCTACCCAAAGACTCCAAAGTTTGTCCTCTATTCGAGTTGATCAGAGAAGTTGTCCGGTGTTGGTAAGGATGAAAACCCTTGCTGAATATTTTGATATAATTTTTTATTTTTCCTTCCACTTTGCATGTTCGAGGTTTGTAAGGGAATAGAGCAGCATCCTAGTTTCATGTTTTCAAGTGTAACTCATGAAAAGAAGGAGCACCACTGCTATTTGTGGTTTTGGTTGTTTAAAATTTAAGTAGTGGATGGTACCGAGAAAATGGACATTCCGTACTCTTTATTCGTGTGTCTAAAAATTTAACCATGGTGGTCATGGTCATGGTGGGGGAAAAATGTCCGACGACTTCGTCATTGTGAACGACCAGATAAACTTGTTGATGCATTTTGCTTTTTTGGCAGTTGTACATTGACTTACATATTTGTTTGTTATTGTTGTTGTAGGGGAATATTCATTGTTTGGGTGTGATATACCCTCTTTCCTTGAAGGACACATGGGTGGAGATGAGGTTGGTAAGTGGGGGTATGAAAGTGTTTATTCTGGCCATTCCTCAGCTTCATCGTCATCGAGGGTGACAAAGTGTGGGTGTGGTAAGAGGGCTGTTTTGCGTAGGTCTCACACAGAAAAAAATCCAGGAAGGAAGTTCCTTGGGTGCCCAAACTTCTCAACAAATGAGAAGTGCAACTTCTTTGAGTGGGTTGATGAACCGACGTGCGTCGAATGCAATAAGAAGGAGACGTTGTTGAAGCTTTTGGCTGTTTTGTTAATTACTCAAAGTTTAGTATTAGGGATTGTATTATATAAGAAGTAGATATGGATGAATGGACTAATTATGTATTTAAATTTTAATCATCTGGTATGGTGGCATGTGTAGGCTTGTCATTATTTTGAACCTTTGTAATTGACAAGCCGTAGCTAACTTTTTGAATTCTGAATTGTTTGTGGATATGTCTGGAAATATTATCGAACCATATGTTATTCCCCTGGCTACCCCACTAATGCGGATGATTATGAAGAAAATTGAAATTGCAGGAACTATCACTTGTTTGATATAGAAATTTTTGGTTTAATCTTTCAACTTGCTTGACGTTGTCCCACCCTCAGCCTAATGTAAGTGATATGATAATTAAATGTGTGCGTATGATATTGACTGTGGCATTTGGTTTTACTGCACTTGAGGACAGATAAACTATACAACATCTCCTCGAAGAAGCTTAGCTGATTTTTGTCTCCATGTAATTTATTTTTTAGGATAATCCATTATATACAACAGCCTTTTGTCCAAGGAAAACTTAACAATGGGGAATCAATCTTCTTGTAACGACAAAGAAACTCTTCCCATTGAGACCACATGCAAACTTCTCAATGACATACCAGTTTGGCCACAAGGTGCACATTTTCTTCCTTCCCTTGTTGATATTTTAGTGTTATTATTAACTTGTACTAATAAGTTTCATAATGGTTTCTGAATTACAACTTTACATGTAGGTGGTGGATTTGGTAGTGGAATTATTCTTCAGGTGAACTTGGAGGTTTAAAGGTGCCTTCAGGTGAATTACAACTTTACTTGAGGAGACAAGCTAGTATGCTTAGCTTTGTATTTAACTGTTAATCCAAGCAGGCATAACTAAAAACTGTCTATTAGCTTTTATGTAATATAAGTTTGATGGGATCTTGTATCATGAATGTTGGAATACACCTTTGTTTTTGTCAATTGCAAGCATTGTTATCCGTAATTTGTTTATTTTTTACTTTTAGCTGGCATATAAGGCAACAAGAACTAATTAACTATAGTTATATGCATTATCCAGAAATGCATGCTATGCTGACAAAACAACAAATGCTCCTCATGTAATTCAAGAACTGGAAACAGGACTGGATGGATGAAATTGGTGCCATTATTGATAATGAAAATATGAAGAGTTGAACTCAAAGATCCTTTAGGCAATTTGTCTTTGGTCAATTTGGCTATGGTATCATGCTACATAATTAGCATCTTGAAACTTTAAGCTACTATGGATGAAATAATTTTAATCATGTTGCAGACCCAAGACAACTTAGTCGAACTAAGTTTTAAATTTCAACTTCTTAGAATTAAGTAGTTTGATCCCTTGATATTGGACAAATGCCTGTGTTTGAGTCACCAGAATGGAAAAGTCTATCAAATGACTAAACAAACTACCCCTGAATTGGTGTTGTATTGTAGTCATTCATATTACTGATGCGCTCTGTTTTCATACTGGTTTCCTTGGATCCTGAAACATGTCATGTATGATTTGCATTGTAGACTGTAGTGTTAGTTAGTTAGTCATTCGCATTGTAGAAGTCTAATTGCACTGAAATATCCCATGATGCATTAATTGCTGAAGATTGACATTTGCTAATTTTTATTCCTAGATACTGTAAACCAAGATAAAGTTACACTCCTCTGCTGAACCAAGATAGTGCATATGAGCAGGTGTATTCTTTAGAAGTCAGTTTAGACTATCTTGGAGGGTGCAGAGACTGGAGACCTCATGTAGTTGGTTCTCTCTTTCCTTGAAGCATTAATAATACTTGCAAACACACATACACACAGTAACTTGCTCCATTTCATTTGCATTGGCATAATTATTGATATTTGTAATTGATCAGCAAAATCATTATTTGATGGTTGTGCTATTTATCATTATTGCAGAAGCCATTTGATGCTCTTCCAACAACATACAGCTATTGTCATATGATGTTGGCTATCTTATGTCATTCGATGCCCTGTGGTGTTGGATACACGAAGATGAAGAAGAGTAGTTTGATATATTAGGGTTGTGTCGTTTATGTAAAATAAGAATTGCCTTGTAGGCACCATGTAGTTGCTGTTGTGGTGTATTGCCTTTTTGACTTAGAGTAATTGTACATGTACCTTTAGGTAGGATGTACTACCCTATAGCTTTTTTCTTTGGCTTTCAAGTTGTAATTGTTCATGACTTTTGAATGTTGAATGGAATAAAAAGGTATTAAATCATGTTAGCCTGCTATTTCCTTAAGGCCCGTGTCAATTGATATCTCCTTTGGAATAAAAGGTATTAAATATTGAGATGTCATGAAAATGGTTATGAAGAAGGTCACAATGAACTGGAAGTGTACTTAAATATCATTCATGTACCATATATATGTTACAATATGGGTTCAGATACACCAACATGCAAGATAACCTATTGGCATCTATAGCCTTGGTACATACAGAATTGACTATTTAAAATCCTAATTACAAGTGCGCATATGTTGGCATAAATATATTACACATGTCCCATTTTTTACATGACAGATTGATATACAGATTGACATAGTAATTGACAGCTAACAACAAGGTGTTCCATTTAATGATATCTGTCTTCAAGCATCAAGTTCATATAAACTTTGCCCATTGCGCATCATACAGCTCATTACAAGTCCTAACTGATCATCATGGCCTTCAAACACTGCCCAACCTATCTTTGATTCTTCAAGAAACCTTATAATTATATGCATCATAAGTTAAACCTGTGCAAAAGCAAAAAAATTAAAATTAATTGCAGACTTATATCACAAACAGCCATAGCTGAGTTATCATTCGTAAAAATAGCCATAGCTGAGTTATCATCCCATAACAAGTGGCATATATGGTATTGTCAAACCAAAATAGCAAATATACAAACCTGATGCATGATATAAAATGCTTGCAGTTACCATAGATATCACCTTATAAGCATGTAACTCATTCAAAAATCATCACCAGCAGGATATGGTTGTCCTCAATTGTGGATACCCAAAACATATCAATCACAGTATGCTACTTCCAAAAGATGAAGACCAGTATTTGACACATAATTACCACACACACCTATGTAAACCCAATAATAACGACCAAAAGTTCAATAGACACCATTGGGTTATCAAAAAATGAGACACTGCTAATTAAGACAATTTTTGCATCAGAGAAGCAACCACAAAGTGCCTGTCCTCTTCACCTCCATGCAGAAAAATGTCCATAATTATGGGATCCTTTGACATTAACACAGCCATATTACACCTTTGTTCAACGGATAGTTGTTCAAATTTTTTCAACTCTTGGATAATAGCTATGTTCCTTGTGTTTCCATCTGAATGTTTTTCAAAACAGTCAATCAACCTATCTATTTTGTCATTAGTGCTAAGATAATCTTGACTAATCTCTTTAATTGCCACTCCGACTTCATTCTGTAAAGCATCCTCACTCCTAGCTCTCTTCTTTCCCCTTTTTGCCACTGAAACAGAAACAGGTGAATGCGGTGTGGGTTCTTCAGGGCCATTGTCATTCATTGGATGCTGAAAATTGTTTGTCTGTGTATTGTCCCCAAACAGCTCATATAAATCATCTAATGCAGTCGCACTTTCAGCATAATCGGTATGTTCTTTTTCCAACCCTGTTACTGCATCTTGTGGGACCTCTGCATGATCTCCTGTTGCAACATCCTTCCCAAAAATATGAGCCAATTGGTCGAAGTGTGGGAAGGGTTTTTTATACAGCCCTTTAGCACCTGGGTGTGACTTCAATGAGAAATTGAAATGAATCAAAATATACATAAAGTTAAAAAATAGTTAACAGTATACATAGTATATTATAGTTTACATAGTATGAAATACCTTGACCCAGTCATCGTAAATGTCTTTTTCAACCTCGATCATTTTCAACCTATCATTCCAGCCAAAACCGGACCCCCACCGTTCTGGGTCATTTCACAAATTGCATTATAATGCTTTTTCAAATGCTTGATCCTCGATGTAATATGTGGACTAGCCTTCAAGGTACAGTCTGCTATTTTTTTGTGCATCAACTTCTCAATATGATTAGGAAAGCCAACCTTCAATCCGTTATCACCCTTCCAACCTAAACCTGACTCAAGGAGACACTCAACAAGGACTCGGTCTTCTTCAGCTGTCCAAGTATGATTCACCCGTTTTGTGGATTGACTATTGTCTTCAGCCATCTGCAACAACATAGCAAGATAATATATTGTGCTTCTGCACCATTTCAATATGACAAAATAGTTGAATAATACAACCTTCATAACATATTTGAAAAGTCTTAAGTTCTATCAAAAATAAATTGGTACACCATTTAACACACATAGAGTACGACAAACATTAACACACTTAACCACATAGAATACGACAAACATTAACACACTTAACCACATAGAGTACGACAAACATTAACACACTTAATCTGCCAAACACAATTAAACACCATTTCTCCACGTGTCAAACATCTGCTGAGCCATTTCATCCCTCCGACGTGTCCAGGCATTAGATGACTCAACATGCGTGATCATATCATGTCCATCCCAGTTATCTTCGCCTTCGCCCATGTCCATGGCATTATCGTCTAAAGGGTCAATGGGCATTTCCCTTCTTATGTGATTATGAAGCAAACAACAAGCAGTTATTATCCGGCACTGTGTCTTAACTGGATAATAAGATTTGGACCTTACAATCGCCCAACGCCCCTTCAACAACCCAAAACATCGTTCAATGACATTCCTAGCACTTGAATGTTTCATGTTAAAAAATTCTTGCGGTGTTGTTGGTTGTGCCCCATGTCTCCACTCACTAAGATGGTATCTTTGTCCTCTATATGGTGCTAGGAATCCTTCCCCATTCATATAACCAGCATCGCACAAATAATAGTATCCTACAAAATTAAAAATAAAATTACATTACAATATATATAATACATGTATGCCATTATCATCGTTGTCATGGTTAATTGTTAACCATGCATTCTTTTGAGTAATCAGTACCTTTTGGGACTCGTAGACCATTGTTTCGAGATATAGCATCGCGAAGTACTTTTGAATCTGCAGCTGATCCCTCCCATCCAGGCAAGACAAAAATAAATTGACAATCTTGTGAACAGACACCCAAGACGTTTGTCGCGATCTCACCTTTCCTAGTCCGGTATCTTGGCTTGTCAGCAATGAGGGGATTGACCTTGATGTGGGTCCCGTCTAGGGCTCCGATACAATTCTTTCATTCAAAAAGAAACACAAAAAATGACAAGTCAATAAAGTACGAACAACAAGCAGTGACATTTAAATAAAAACTACATGTTTTATGGTACGATACCTTGAACCATTTCCAACGCTCGTCGGTTGAGTTTTGCGGTACGGGTTCAGGCCGTTTCAGTAGAACATGATGACATCTTAACACAGCCAGCAACACCTTGGTGAACTGTCTGCTTATTGTTTCACCAGACCGTACAAACTGTCGTTTAATTATCCGATTTTTAACATCGTGAGCCAATATGTGAAGAAAGATTGCAACCATCTCTTCTACAGCCATGTGCCTTGTCGGTTGAAGCATGCCAACTGTTCTAACTAAGTCACACAAACTATGAAAAGATCTCCTATCCATCCTTGTATTCTCAATACAAGCTGTGTCGGTGATATACACTATTCTATGCAGAGTGACTTCCCTGATAGGAACCCTATTGCAATTATTCCATCTGAGTCTCCTCCTAGAATTTTTCCTTTTTTCACTTTGAGCTAATAACAAACCATAAATTCTCAATAAAACCATAGTCAGCCTATTCAAAGACTGCAAATGACAAATGAGAACAACTACGACACTCAACTCCATTCCGTTGTTCATTGCCACGATCTAACACAAGAAAGTCAATTTTAATTCACATTACTCAAATTATCCACAACGTAAAAAAAGAAAACAAGATAAGAAACCTGAAATGCTTCTGCCATCAAAGTAATACTAATGCATTTCAATTTGTATGTATCCTAATGCATCAAACTAATAAAACAAGCAGCCATCAAGTTCTGTTATTTGCTTAGACTAAATCTGATGGGTTTTTAATTAATGCATTTCAATTTCTATGTATTTTAAGTTATCTTAAATTTAAAAATCACATTATCCAAACACAACCTTTGTTGTTATTATAATTATCCGAGTTGGCTTATCTTCAAAGCAAAGCTGCATAGGGACTTTGCTTTTGTGTTTAGGACTCAAGAATTTGGGAATAAAAGTAGCTGTTTATGAATACATAGTCTCTTCACTAACATGTTTTAATGGTATTTTCAAATTGTGGATAATTATTGTGAGATGAAATAATTATTGCTCAGAATTTAAGCTTTATTTGTGAAAAGACAAATGATTTTTGTGGGACAAAAAAGATCCTAAAAGTGTGATAAAAATAAAACAAACAATACATACAAAAGGGAAGCATACGAAGAAAGTAGAGAAGAGGTTATTAAGTTATCTAATCATGACCTTTTATGAAAATGAGTGATACCCTAATGGTAGATGAACAAGTTGAGAGGATCCTCAGTAAGTGCTAGGATCTAAGATACAAAGAAAATCAAGAAAGAATGAATGAAAACTGATTTATTTTTTTGCATAATTCTTCCTAACAACAATGTGTTCCCCTTGTATACTTCAATATTCATGTTCCCTTAACAACCTTTCCAACTCAATATAACATAATGACTAACTTCTAATTCTAACTTGTAACCAATATGGTTGCACAATATTCATATTCCAACTACAACCTACATGGAGAAACTAAATACATTATATAAACTAATCGATATATCAATGGAATTTTTTTTTAAAAAAATCATGTTGTGTTTTCCTCTGTCAGATCTGCTTTTTTTTTTTTTTTTAATTTTCTTCATGATGAACATAAACAAAGCTGGACCATGTGGGTCATCCCATTATAGGATGGCGCACTATTTATGTGAGCTTGTAGCTTTAGGAATTCACAAATAAAAAAAAAAAAACCCAAATCCAAGCATCATTCACATAATAATGTTTCATTTATGCCTCTTCAACAGTGAAAATGGACATACCTTTTTCTTGATCTTCAGTTAAGCAATGGTCCTTGTTGTTCAGATTGCACAACTCCAACTTGTTGAAAGAATTGCAAAAACAGAAACCAGTTTAGCTGGATGAAGCACAATACACATTTACAACCCTCAAAATTAAACAAATGCAACATTTCTTCACAAATACACAAATGAATGACCCTCTGTTATGGATCTTCAAGCAAAATGAAAATATAAATCATATACAAGGACTGTGACACTATAACAACTCATTTGTTGTGGACTTACGCTTTGGAAATTTGTAGATCTGTTGCTACTACTGTGAAGAACAGCCTTCCTCCAAACCAATTATATGAACCTGTTTACAACAAACAAAAATAACAAATGTTATAAGACTTCGAAGCTCAACCGATGCAACATGCATGCCGTCCTCTGCTTTCAGGAACTACCACCATACCTTCTGAACTCCATTCCGATAAAACCCAAGCTCCGATGGTAGACTCTTTCTTCCCGCGGAAATGTTATGCAGCCGCGCCAAAGTTTCAGTTTCCTGTAATAAAGAGCTTCGTACGACCAACTTTTTAAGGACACTTTCGTCAAAAATCAAGTGCCTCGTTTTAGACTTTCCGGGATCGAAAAAATTCCAACTTTACAATGGACTTTCATTGCACTGTAGATTACACATGAAGTGATTTTTCTGCAAAACTTTGAACTCTGGCATCTCACAATTTTTCACGAACCAAACGTGGGATTGAAATTCCTGATAGCAAATTATCCCAGGAAAATCATATGAAACCGTGAACCAAACGCTCTCTAATTTCATTTGGGAAAGTCAAATTCAAATAAAGCGATGCATGAGACGTGTAATTTCAAATTTCAATAGAGGGGTTTGTAATTATTGGTTACTGATATTCCTTGTCAGTTAATTTTATATCGCTGTCTATTTATTTCTGGGAAAAGTGTGTGTCATTTTAAAGGATGTAAAGTTATGTCTTCTTAAAAAAGAGAAATAAATAGATAAAGTAGGAGAGAGAGTTGACAAAATAAAGAAAAGTGTGGGTCTCACCTCATTGTGAGAGTGAAAGGATATAAGTCGTGTCATTTAAAAGGATAAACACTTTTCTCTTCATTTTTATGCTTTACTTATTTAGTACTTCTTTTAATGAGAAAAATATATATCCTTTTAAATGATATAAGTTTATATCCTTTTAAATCCTAACCGTTGATTTCCGCTCTTTAACGATTATAATCTATTGGGTCAAACTTAATGGGTCAAATTTATTATTAATTAATTAATAATTTTGATCCAATAATTATAACCGTTGATGGATGGAAATCAACGATTAGAATTTAAAAGAATATAATTTTATATCCTTTAAAATGACAGATGTGATTCTCTATTTTAATAGCGTTGATCTCTTTGTACAGAACGGGTGACTTTTTTTTTTTTTTTTTTTAAGGTTGGGGTTACAAAATCAGTTTATATTTATTCTATTGATTTAATAATTTAGATTTGTTTTGTAAATTCTACATAAAAATTATTGAACTCCACTGCGTTTATTGGACCTTTAAATCTATTTTTAGAAAGAAAAAAATATTGTATGTCTGTACAAATTTTTTTCTTAAAGGCAAAGAAGTGTCGTGGATCGTGATTGGTTCAAAAATAATTCTAGCAACGATTTTTATTTTTTTCAAGTCCCATAAATGTTTTGTATAAAAAAAAAGGGGAAAACTTGGTAAGTTTTATCATAATCACTTACTTTCTTCCAAAATTTTGAATTATTTACATCCCTAAATTAAAATATCTTTTATTACTTACCCCCTAATTTAGGAGATTATTTAGAATGATGTGGGACTTGAAATTCACAGGTCCTTTAATGGTGTTTCTCTCTAACACTCAAACACACAGAACACAGATACTTTCTGAGTATACCTCTTTCTTATTTCTGTATATGCCTAGCCACATTACAATGGTTTACAAGGTGCTATTTAAAAGCATTAGCAAATGATTAAGAAAACTAATGACCAACTTAGGAAATCTAAACATAATAATGACTACATCATAGAAACTCTAAAACCATCAATGTCCACTAACAAATTCCTAAGGACACAACCCTTCACCACAAAACTCTTCATTATCTATTTTCTTTAATTAAATAAAGTTTAAACCAACAAAACTCCCCCTTAAACTTTAATATCTCTGCCGTCCTTCATTCCCATCTTCTTCTTGCAATTCTCAAACAACAATGTCGGCAGGGGCTTTGTGAAAATATCTCCAACTTGATCTCGGCTTGCAACATGAGTGAGCTCCACCTTTCCTTCTTTAACTTGATCTCGGATAAAATGGAACCTGACATCAATATGCTTACTTCTGTCATGGTTGATCGGGTTCTTTGCTAACTCGATCGCAGATTTGTTGTCAACTCGGATTTCAGTTGAACCAACTTGCTCTTGCTCCAACTTGCTCAATAAATTTCTCAGCCAAATTGCATGACAAACACACCAGGAGGCAGCAACGTACTCGGCTTCGCATGTAGATAAAGTTACAATAGGTTCCTTCTTTGACACCCACGAGAATGCCGTGTTTCCCATGAAAAATACATAGCCAGCCGTGCTCTTCCTGTCATCAACATCTCCGCACCAATCACTATCCGAATATCCTATCAGTTTGTATTTATCCGACTTCGAGTATTGAAGTCCTTGCGAGATTGTTCCTTGAACATATCTTAAAATTCTCTTTGCCGCCTTCCAATGAGTATAGCTCGGCTCTTCCATGAATTGGCTTATTATTCCAACACTCAGACACAGATCCGGTCTCGTACACGTCAAGTACCTCAGACTTCCAACTAGACTCCGATAAACACTCGGATCTATCTTTTCACCTCCATCATATCTTGAAAGTTTAACACCGGGTTCCATAGGGGTTGAAACCGGGTTGCAATTACTCATTTTAAACTTCTCTAAAATTCCTTTTGCATAGGCTTCTTGAGAAACGAAAATCCCGGATTTGTCTTGTCTGACCTCCAAACCAAGAAAATATTTCATCAGACCGAGATCCGTCATCTCGAACTCCTTCGTCATTTTATTCTTGAAATCTTGAATCATCCCTTCATCATTACCCAAGAAAATAAGATCATCAACATATAGAGCAACAAGTAGAATTTTACTTCCTTTTTTCTTCACATAGAGTGCATGTTCATACGGACATTGTTCAAGTCCATCTTTCTTGAAGTAATTGTCAATTCTTGTGTTCCAGGCTCTTGGGGCCTGCTTCAACCCATACAATGCTTTCTTCAGTCTCAACACTTTTCTTTCTTGTCCTGCTTTCATGAATCCCGGAGGTTGTTCCAGATACACCTCCTCTTCGAGTACTCCATTTAAGAATGCCGACTTCACATCCATCTGATAGATCGGCCATCCGAACTGAGCTGCTTGAGAAATTAACAGCCTGATAGTCTCCATTCTTGCTACGGGTGCGAACACCTCGTCATAGTCAATGCCGGCCTTCTGCTTATACCCTTTCGCCACCAGCCGGGCTTTATATCTTTCGATCTCCCCCTTAGCATTCATTTTCCTTTTATACACCCATTTCACACCAATGGGCCGACTTCCTTTGGGTAGCTCGGCTAACTCCCACGTCTTGTTCTTTTCTATTGCTTTAATTTCTTCCTCCATGGCTGATTGCCATTTCACATCTCGAATTGCTTCTTCAAAACTCACTTCCTCAGAGTCTGCTAATAAACATACCAGGTGTGCTTCACTGGTGGAATCATACAAATCTTGTAGACTCCTCATCCTTGGTTGTCTCAACTCTTCTTCACCATCAGAAACTTCAGGATTTGCAGGGATATAGGTCGAAGGTTGTTTGACCTCAATTGATCTATTTCCGGGTTCCACATTGTCCCCTGATGGACTGTTCCAGTCCCAAGTATCTTCTTCATTCATTTTCACATCTCGGCTAACCAGCACCTTTTTACTAACGGGATCCAACAACTTGTATCCCTTCGTTTTCTCATCATAACCAATAAACACAAACTTCTTACTCTTATCTTCGAGTTTTGTCCTCAACTGATCCGGTATGTGTGCATAAGCAACACTCCCAAAGACTCTAAAGTGACCCACTGAGGGCTTCAATCCGCTCCATGCTTCTTGCGGAGTCTTGTCATTCAAATTTGAATGTGCACATCTGTTCTGCACATATACTGCACATTGTACAGCTTCTCCCCAGAACTCTTTTGGCATGTTTTTCGTTTTTAACATAGATCGGACCATATCCAGGATAGTCCGGTTCTTTCTTTCAGCTACTCCATTCTGCTGAGGCGAGTACGGTGCGGTCAGGAACCGCCTTATCCCATGTTCTTCACAGTACTTTTTGAAAGCTGTTGACACGTACTCCCCACCTCGGTCTGAACGGACCGACTTGATGTACCTCCCAGTACCATTTTCTATCATCACTTTAAAGCTCCTAAATGCCTCTAGCACCTCGGATTTTTCTTTCAAAAAATACACCCAAGTCTTTCGACTAAAATCATCAATAAACGTTACAAAGTACTTCTTACCACTGAATGACCCCGGAGTAATGGGTCCACACAGGTCGGTATGAATTAATTCCAGAGGCTGTCTAGCTCGGTATCTCGCCATCCTTTGGAATGGGCTCCTCGCATGTTTTCCCAATACGCAGTCCTCACAAAAATTTCTTTCAGAGTTAAACTTTGGCAGTCCCACCACCATGTTCTTCTTCATCATCTCGGTCAGACCACCATAATGAAGGTGTCCAAACCGTCGATGCCACAGCGACATTTTATCTTCCACCTCGGCTTGCAGACAACCGACCTCCATACTCCTCAGACTTAGCTTGTACATTCTATTTTTCTCCATCTGAACTCGGGCTATCAGATGCCCTTGTTTGTCTTTCAACAACAGAACTCGGTCTGTCATTAGAACCGAGTAGCCTTTCTCCATCAATTATCCAATGCTCAGAATATTGCTTTTGAGCTCAGGCACGTAATACACGTCCCGAATTGTACCAATTCTTCCATCTCTTTGCAAGAAACAGATCGTACCTCGGCCTTTCACATCAATTTTGGACGCGTCTCCAAAAGAGACATGTCCAGCTTCCACCGTTCTCAACTCTTTGAACAAATGTTTGTAACCACACATGTGATTACTGGCACCAGTATCCAGGTACCACTCCGACTCAACCTTCGAGCTAGTTTCACCATGTGCTAACATCAGAACTCCATCTTTTATTTCTCCTTCTGCAGTGAAGTTTGAAGCCTCATCAACTCTTCTTTCATCTCGGCAATCCTTAGCGAAATGCCCAACTCGGCCACAGTTATAACATTTGTCCGAGTTGCAATCTCTTGAATAATGTCCATACTTCCCACATTTGTAACATTCCACGTTTGATTGGTTTGTCCATCGGCCTCTTCCACCTCGACCACGTCCTCTACCTCTCCAATTTTGCTGACTCGTCTCAGCTCTTTCTTCATGTTTCACTTCCTGACCTCGGCCACGACCTCCTCGGCCATTTCCACGTCCACCTCGTCCACGACCTCTACCTCGGACATTCTGAGAGTAGAGTGCCTTTTCATCCTTGATATTTGCTTTTGACTGAAGTGCTTGCTCCAGTGTCTCTTCTTTCTTCTTTTTCTTGCGCTGTTCATGTGCCTCAAGAGAACCTGCTAGCTCTTCAACAGAGAGCGTAGCTAAGTCCTTAGACTCCTCAATTGCACATACCACGTTCTCGAAGTCGTCTGTCAACGACCTCAGAATTTTTTCAACGACTCTGGAGTCGGTCAATGCCTCTCCATTTCGTTTCAACTGGTTCACCACGGTTTGAACTCGGGTGATGAAGTCCGACACTCCTTCGGTTTCCTTCATCTTCATCCCCTCCAACTCTCCTCTTAGAGTTTGAAGTCGGACCTGCTTCACACGGTCCGCGCCTTTGTAAGTCGTTTCCAATATATCCCAAGCTTCCTTTGCCGTCGTTGCACCTCCAATCTTTTCAAGACCACCACTTCCTTCAACGGCTTGAAACATCATAAATAGTGCCGCTGCATCCTTTGATCTCAACACACTCAATTGCTTGAGTTGATTTGCTGAATATCCTTCCGTTGTATCAGGTTCTACGAACCCATTTTGCACCAACCCCCAACTGTCATAAGCTCGTAGAAGGGCCTTCATTTGGATACTCCAGTTTTCATAGTTCACCTTTGTCAGGCGGGGCACTGGCAGACTATTACTCATATTTTCCATTGGCTCAAGCTCTGATACCAATTTGAAATTCACAGGTCCTTTAATGGTGTTTCTCTCTAACACTCAAACACACAGAACACAGATACTTTCTGAGTATACCTCTTTCTTATTTCTGTATATGCCTAGCCACATTACAATGGTTTACAAGGTGCTATTTAAAAGCATTAGCAAATGATTAAGAAAACTAATGACCAACTTAGGAAATCTAAACATAATAATGACTACATCATAGAAACTCTAAAACCATCAATGTCCACTAACAAATTCCTAAGGACACAACCCTTCACCACAAAACTCTTCATTATCTATTTTCTTTAATTAAATAAAGTTTAAACCAACAGGACTACCATTTTTTAGGTGGTCCCTTAGTATAAATAGGAGGGTAATAGAAAAGTAAAAAAATAATAGGGATAAAAAGGGAAAGAAAAAATTAATGTTGTGAGAGGGAGCACAAAAAATTCAATGATCCTGGATCATATTAAATATTTCCCTAATGTAGGAGCTAAATGATAAAGAGATTTTAAGTTAGGAATAAGTGATAAAGAACTTTTAAGTAAAGATATAAGTGATTCAAAATTTTGAGAAGGATGGTGATTTATTCCAGAGAAAATGTACAAGATTTTTTTTGAAGTTTTTCCGAAAAAGAATACACAACAATATTCTCTATATTTAGTGTTAACATGTAACACGTACAAGTAGATTCATTAATCTTATCGTATAAGCAGCGCTAATCATAATTAAATTATGTAGCAGCAAGATGATCTAAGGTAATATTTTTTTCAAGCTGATGCAGCTAAATTAAAGCGCATTGTACATTTTCCAGTTACTATGGTACTCTAATTTTAGGGAAAGGCAAATACAAATACTGTATATAACTTAGTGATGAAGCAACATATCACTGGAATGTGTAACTTATACGATATAAAGTTTTTTGTTTTTTATTATATGATGTACAGTTATGAACGTATCTTGTTTTATATACGGGGTTTACAATTTTGCAGCCACTTTACGTACAACAACGACAGATGTATAATTATGATTTCCCACATTTAATGTTTTCATCTTTTGTATGATTATGATTTCTGTATTTACTTGCCATATATATGCTTAAAAGCATTAAATACGGAAATCATAATCACATAAAAGATGAAAGTATAAAATGTGGGAAATCATAACCATACACCTGTCGTTGCTATACGTAAAGCGGCTGCAGAAATGATTTTATCTTTATATATATATGCAAAAGTATTTCTACAGCAACTTTAGATAAGGTTATCTACAGCTACCATTTTTAAATATGTTCTCCCGGGAGAACATAGTTACGACATTAAAGTTGCTCTTTTCTCTCTCTCCACTTCAGTAAAAAGTTCTGAAAAGTAACTGAGGAGAGAGACAAAAGAGCAACTTTAACGTTATAACTATGTTCTCCCGGGAGAACATAGTTACGACATTAAAGTTGCTCTTTTTTCTCTCTCCTCAGTTACTTTTCAGAACTTTTTGCTGACTTAGAGAGAGAAAATGGCAGCTGTAGATAAACTTATCTAAAGTGGTTGTAGAAATACTTTTTTCATATATATATATATATATATATATATATAAGTAGGATCCTTTGACACCAGTGTCAAAATTGAAGTTTGACACCTCATCTGAGAGCTGTTATATCAAAAAAAATTAATAGTATCACATATTTACAAATCAAAGCCGTTGATCTTTTTTTATCTAACGGAAATATGTATTTACCTCTCTATTCGTTTTTTTTTTTGGTAAGCTGTACCTTTCTTTTTTTTTTTTTTTTTTTGGTAAAATACCTTTCTATTCTTAATATGAATAGCCTTTGACGAATTCGGGAATTAGCATGTTAGCCTCCTCCTTTATATGTCAGGGCTTGCATGCTGAGAATAATTTTATAAAAGGAAATAAATATAATTCCATTCATGCTGTTAAGTAGTTATTTCCTTTTCTTTTTTGGATAAACGTTATTTCCTATTATTAACTCTCGTCATAATACGAGCATAAGTAATGTGGTGAAATTAATTCCTTTGAGAAAGTAATAAATGATGAATCACAGTATAGCATCAAAAGAATAGCGGAGAGGAGGGGCTAAACACCATTTTAAACTTTCTGGGCAAAAAAATTACCAGGTTAAAGTTGATTGGATAAGTTTTTTCAAAGTAATACAGTTAAATATGTCCCCTATGCTGACGGGACTAGTCCTGTCACTGATACTGACGGGACTCGTGTCACGTCAGCGCAACGTAGACAGTCCAATTACGGTAAAACTTCGGAAGGCCACAACTTGTGACTCGGGTATCCAAATCAGATGATTTTTTCTTTTGATTGCGCATAACTTTTTGAGATCTACGCAATGACACCTCATTTGACATATTTTATCTCCCACAAACATAGTTTGAATTTGTAACAATTGTACCACAATCACAAGAGTGTTTATCCAGAAGATCTTCAAACTATGTTGTGCGAGATAAAATATGTCAAATGAGGTGTCATTACATAGATCTAGAAAAGTTATGTGAAATAAAAAAATCATCTGATTTGGATACCCGAGTCAAAAGTTATAGCCTTCCGAAGCTTTACGGTAATTAGACTGCCTACGTGGCGCTGACGTGGCACGAGTCCCGTCAGCATAGGTGACATGTTTGACTGCATCACTTTGGAAAAACTTATCCAATCAGCTTTAACTAGACAATTCTTTTGTCCAAAAATTTTAAAATTGTGTTTTTTCCCGAATAGGAGGTCAGGGGTAGATAAACTGCATCTATATGGAATTTCGTCGATCCTCGGCCGTGTCCGTAGTGATTAGTGAAAGTTTTTTTTTTTTCATATTTGGATGCTTACTTGCAATAAAATCTGATAAATTTAACTATAGTATGTTTATCTAAAGAGGTGTTTGCTTTGAGTTTTTTCACCATTTTGCTTCTCATTAATTAATTAATAATTATTTTACCTTTTATCCAAAATTATCCTCCAACGTGCCTCTTTCTAATCGATTAATTGCAATATTTAATCAGTAATGGTCAAAACACGTAAAAATGGTTGACCCGAGATTTAATTGATTAAATCTCCCTCTTAATCGATTAAATCTCGGATTATTTAATCGATTAAAACTAATATTTAATCGATTAAACTGCGGTTGGTATATTTTTTAACCCCCCATTTGGCATAAAGGGTTATTTTTAAACCCTAATTGATTAAACTCCAGAGAAAAGCCCCAACCCGGATTTGTTCCACAAATCTCCGTCCAATCGTGTGGATTGAGAAGACAAGGTCTCTTAGGTTCACCCTCCTCATCACTCTCCATATCATCCTCCTGCTCATCCTCATCTATATCCCTCAATGTTATCTGACTTATGACAGGTGCAGATAAATCGAAGACTCTGTCTTCTTGACCAAAATATTGTGGACTTCTTGTATGCATGGGTGCAGATGAAGATTGACCACAATCAATTTCAACATTTATCTCCATAGAATTTTGAAATTTCTGGTAAACAATTGCATCCATAGCACATCCCACGTCTTCATCATCACATATATCGTTACTAATGTAGTATATAACATCCTTACCAACTGTAGACTCTACCCTGGCTATCATCCGCTTAATGCATTAGCTGCCTTGTAACCCCAGTTTTTGGTGAATTCTCCCCTTGAGCTCGTTGTATGTAATGCCCAGTTTGATTTTCAACATTTTCATTTTTTCTTCAAATTGAACACCATTGGGACCTTCATAATGCCTTCCATCGTGGTAGATCACTGTAACATACATATTTGGACCTTGAGCTCATATTTCACACAAATTTGGGACTATGGTTCGAATTTTGGGTTCGGATTTTTCCAACAACAAAGAAATATATAAGTGTAATGACATTGATTTCACAAGATTAAGACTTTAGAAATGGTGGGAAGAAATAGACTATTGATAGTTTGGATTACATATGAAAAACAAGAGAGATATTGGTTTAAAAAATGAGTATAGTTGAAATGAGATTGAGAAATGTAGATATAGGATTTCTGGCGTGATTTAATCAATTAAGGGGGAGTTTTAATCGATTAAATAACCCGAGATTTAATCGATTAAGAGGGAGATTTAATTGATTAAATCTCGGGTCAACCATTTTTACGTGCTTTGACCATTTAACCGATTAAGGAGGGGCGGGTTGGTGGATAATTTTGAGTCAGAGATAAAATGATTATTAATTAATTAATTAATGACAAAAGGGATAAAAAGCTGTTTGCTTTATTTGTTATGTTTTTAAATTTAATTTGTACGCTATAATTAATTTCAATAAATATTGCATCTTACATTTGTGAAGACTTTGTATGAAATAACTTTAATAAATAAATTTATATATTTATTTCTTAATTTCTAAATCATAGTAGGGGTAGGATATTCTTACTACCAATTTTTTCTACTATCACTCTACTACCACTTTAATCATCATTGGATTCAAAAATTATTTTTATTTATATCTCTTCATTCAATTTTTCCTCTAATCCAATATTGATTAGAGTGGTAGTGAAATAATAGTAGAAAAAATAGGTAATAAGAATATCTTATCCCATCATATATTACTTTCTTTTGAAATTTAGAAGCACGGTAATATTTTGCGTTGCTTATAAGCGCACGAAGTCGTATGAAGGTGCATTTAAATGTCTTTGTAATTTTAAAATTATTAAGTTAAAATAAAATAAATTGTTTTTCAAAGAGTGTAATTTAATATTAATTTTAATATAATATCCGATCAATGAAGCCGTTCACAATTCAATTGAAGGGATAGATGGTAGACCAACCAATACACCAGTTCCGGTATAAAATCGAACGAAGATTTAAAAAGAAAAAATAAATAAATAAATAACTTAAGACATGGCTTTCTCTTCTGCTTACTCTCTATAAGATTGTTCCTTCCTGCGCCACATTTGGTAGGATTTGGCGGATATTAATGAAATAATGAGGGAGGGGATATGGATATGATGATATCCTTTACAGAGATAGAGAATCAGCTAGTCCCTTTTATGATCGATGTATACAGTAGAGCAGAATTTGTCACACCACCACAGCACATATATCCTCAAAAGCTTGATTCTTGTGCAGGCCAACCATGAAACTAGTTCCCCTCCTTAAGTTCCCTTGGGCTTGATGTTACTACATACCCACCATATATTTGTATCATCATGATCCTCCGTAGGCTCTACCAAAAAAATTAGTGTAGCTCTTTTTCGTAAAAACTCTTTGCCACACAATGAATCAACCATATATGTTACCATTTTTAATTTTTTCTCTTTATGTTTTTTTTTATTGAAATGGATATGCCATATATCTAAGGAGAAACTTATAGTAAGTCGTCTAATGTTGATGGCTTGCTGATGTTTCATATTAAACTCAACCATTTCAACTAGTATTCTGATTCTTATCAATTAATTCAATCCCTGGTAATTTTTCTCTTTTCTAAATAGTTTTTCTTATACAAATTTTCTTAATGCTTTTGCATAAATACTGTTGGGTGCAGTGTCATATACTAATCATTACTCCACGATATAATAAAAAGTGAGGACTAATTTTTTTTTAGTAGAACCAACTTTTCAAGTATTATTAGGAAAATAATTAAAAAAAATTACATTTTTTTATTAAAAATTTTAAATTATGAAAATTCAATATTTTATATAAAATATTTTATGAAAGTGTTGATTTCACTTCAAGCATGAAGCATATGTAGTTATTAAATCAATTCTGAGGATTGCACTCTTTTTGTGTGTGTGCAGCAAATGTGCATGATTGTCATTAGCCACAATTGAAATTAATTAGGAGGAATTAAGATGAGAGATAACAGATAAAACTGTTATACATCTTTACTTAGAATTTATTGCAAATGTATAACAAATAACTAATAGCTAGTATCAATTTATATTTCAACTATTGGTCTTGTATGTCTATGTATATGGTTTTCAACATCTTAATATATAGAAAGGAGAACAAAACTTTGGAAATTTTGCTGACGTGTCACTTCCTCCTTAAATCTCAGCTTTCTGTTCACACTGGAGATAGTTTGAAAAGTTACTTCTTTTGGAAATGTTTTTTATTTCGTAAATAAAAAAATTCTACAAAAAAGAAGAGTTTCTTTTAAATAAGATATCCTAAATATTTATACTAAACTCAATAAAATGATAATCGTAATCCAACGAATACCAAAATACAATATTACACATTTTTTTGCCTTTAATGCTTCTATAATAAATTTAGATCAGTTATTTACATTTGCTACCAAAATGATTTTGTTTTGTGTTAAATACTTTGAATTTCGTTGTGTTAAATATCTTGATTTTGACCTCAAATGACATAATTTTTTGTTCGATGTAGATATTTTATTTACATAAATTTCATGTGATTAAATTTATATTATTCATTTAAATTTTGAACTTATTAAGTATTAATCTTTAATTGACTTATAATCAGGTTTAAAATTTTGGTTTCATAAACTATCGATATAAGATTGAAATATGAGATTTCACAATTGAATTCATTAACACCGTAAATTATTTGGATTTTATAATTCTCATGTTGAAATAGAATTGAAATCTTATGTTACAGAAATAAAAAAATGTGGGATCCATGTGTTAGAAAAAATTATATGTAAGACCCATGTTAACACAAAAATCGAAAGGTGGGTAGGAAAATTATAATTATCATGTTAAATGAGAATTATAAAATCCAAATTATTTTAATGTAAAATGATAAGGTTTTTAATTTCAGAATGGTAGATTGGGCCATTCGATCGGCCCATTCCCCATATTTTGAAGCCTTCAAGCCCACATTCCGCAATTAAACCGACCTAACCTCATCAATTACGCTATAAAACCCCTTCATTCTGTGTCTTACCTCATCTTGAAACTGCGATCATCCGTTTTAATCTTAGGTTATTTCTTTCGCACATCTTTCTCTCATTCATTGTTTATCTGAAGATTCGATGGCTCGTACAAAGCAAACTGCTCGCAAGTCCACCGGTGGCAAGGCCCCAAGGAAGCAGCTCGCCACAAAGGTACCTTATTCTTAGGGTTTCTCGCTGTTCGATTCAATCTTCTTGAAAATCAAATTTGTCTGTGCTTTTTGTTTTTGTTTTTGTTATTTTATATCGATTTACATTGTACTTTCCAGGCTGCAAGAAAATCTGCTCCAACAACCGGTGGAGTCAAGAAGCCTCATCGATACCGTCCTGGAACTGTTGCCCTACGGTAAATCTTTTACCGGATTTCAACGCTCTTTTTGTTTCTTAATTTGTTAATAATTTTTTTTCCGGAGTATTAAGTTTTAGCAATTTCTGTGCGTTTCCAGTGAGATCCGAAAGTACCAAAAGAGTACCGAGCTTTTGATCCGCAAGTTGCCATTCCAACGTCTCGTTCGTGAAATCGCTCAAGATTTCAAGGTTTGTTATATTCATAATCTAATATTAATTGTTTGTTGGTTCGAAATTGCTGTGACTAAGCCTTGAATTTCGGTTGCAGACTGATTTGAGGTTCCAGAGCCATGCGGTTCTTGCTCTTCAGGAGGCTGCGGAGGCGTATTTGGTGGGATTGTTTGAGGATACCAATTTATGCGCTATCCATGCGAAGAGGGTTACCATTATGCCCAAAGACATTCAGCTCGCCAGGCGTATTCGTGGCGAACGTGCTTAGTTTCGTTCTCTATTACTTCTTTAGTATATCAAATTTTATTTTCCCTAACAGTAAATGATATCTTCCTTTTTTGGTTGTTTCTTTCGAATCATGGAGAATTATAATTAGATCTTGTTCCGATTTGCTAAATTTATTTCGAGTCTTGGCAACTCTTTTATTCGCGGTATTTGCAATTATGTTCCAAACTGAATTAACATTAAATCTGTATGCATAATTAGCGATTACTGGGGCTCCAGTGCAGTATTGGTATGCCCAGGAATACCTATATAATCTCCTTTTCAAAGCAGCCTATTCCAGGTGGCACTGACGATCAACTCGGGACAAATTGAGTGAGTTGACTTAAGATGGGTTGGATTTGCATCGGCTACTCGAGGCCACCAAAAGTTCTTTTGGGCTAAAATGTGCTATAAAAATACTTCCTTATTTTAAGCTTATTTGGTCTTTTTGTTAATTGTTATAGGGTTTTATAATTTTTATTCAATATGAGAATTCAAATTTTTTTACACACTCTTCGATTTTCGTGCTGATGTGGATTTCACATAAAAAATTTTTTAACACAGGTTTCACATGTTTTTTTATCTCCACAATATAAGATTTTAATTTTCCTTTCAACATGAGAATTATAAAATATATTGTTATATGCTTTTATGATCAGCATATTTGTACGAAAGAATGTAAAAAGAGGGAAGTGATGTTTTTGGCATTAATATACTAAATTGCCAGGTGAATAGTAAAATTGCATCAATCACAATTATTGTATCTAAAGACCATATGATTTGGGAAAAACTGAAAATTGGGTTTTTTTTTTTTTTTGAAAATTGGGACTAATCCCTTTTTTTTTTAATTCCTTTTATGTAAATCGTGGTTAAAAATTGGGTTTTTTTTTTAATTTTTTTTTGTTTTAATTAAAAATGGTAAAAAAAAATTACGCGGCATTTTTTACCAAAGACTATCTTTACTTGCGTTTTAACATGCACACCACTTCAATATGAATGTAAAAACGTATGTTTTTATGTTTTACATTAGTTTTTTACAACAACAATGATTGTACCCATCGCTAATCACTTTGTAGGTCATAATTTGTGATTCAAATATCCAAATCATATATTTTTTATTTTATTTTATATAAATTTTTGAGATCTATTTAATGATTTTTCATTTGACATATTTTATCTATCACAAATATTGTTCGAATTTGTAACAATGATGTCACAAATAATTAATGTACCAATAACAATCACAATTAATATTAAATTAATTGTGATTGGTATATTAATTGTGATCAAAATTAATTTGATGAGTGATTGATACATTAATATTGATTAATATATTATTTAAAGGAATAAAACCCTTCAACAATAGTACGCTACTGATGACTAAACTCATTGACATTGGAAAACAATGATTAATGTAAAGAAAAATATAAATAAACTATGTTGTCGAGCAATGACCGCGAAGAAAATCACATTATTTGAACCCATATACCCTGGCTTGGAATGTCATGGTGGACCACAAAGAATAAATAGAAACCACGTGGTGCAATAATCGCCGAAGGAGGTGTGGTGACCTCAACTTGATACGTTGATTTCCCAACAACTTTCAAATTATTTTGTTCCAAAACCAACAACCTCTGATTCATGGAGAACGAGTGTGTTGTAAAAGGCGGCGCCAACATTGTCACTGAAACCGAATCTTGAGCTAATATTCCTGTCACCCGGAATCGAACCTTTAACTTCTGAGCGTAATTGATTTTGATTTGGGATTGGGGAGCACGATCAACGATACTTGGACGCACATTAGAGAATCGAGGCTCCAAATACGAAGGAGAAAAAGCTTCCAACCTCAGTTCCGTTGGAAAAAACACATTGGTGAAATTGTAACCTTCGTGAGGATTGCTCCCACCTACTAGAACCCTACCATCGCGAAGCAAAATGGCAGTGGAGTGGTACATCCGAGGGATGGTTGTCGGGTTTTGCAACTCGAAACGAGACCCGACCTTACCATTTTCTTTATACAGAAACGGGTTCAAAACCGGGTTTCGACCCAAGTTCCACCCGGCAGTCCCTTCAGACGCTCCGTTGATGAGTAAAACGTTGCCGTTAGGGAGCATGACCATGTCACTCATGACTCTACTACCCGGCATGGTCTCCATGACCCACTGGGGTTTCGGGTCGGTGATTTTGATCCTAGCGCACGTATCCAATGCTTTGATGAAAGTACCCTTTTTTGCTTGCTGGTAAGACCCTTTGGGAGCTCCACCGCAAATCAAGACCTCAGCTTCCACAGACGACGCTTGTAAATTCCTCAAAGGTAGCAACACCGCTGAACCGGTACTAGGATAACACCTGGGATCTCCACCTTGTATCGTAGGGTATGTTCTGACCACTTGGTATTTATGATAGTTGAACAAAATAGCGCGGTTGTTGGCAAATATAAAGAGGTTGCCGTCCACGTTTAAAAAAACAAATGGATAAAGGTTGTCATCCATATCTATAGCATCAAAGGTCTGAACGAGAAATGGTAACACGAATGTTTTACCAAGATCTAGAGTTGTCTTTGGATAAAACTCGTAGTTGAATTGTTGTCTGCCTCCGATTATAATCTGTCGTCCATCTGGCAACATGTGATTGGTGGAGTACCATCTTTTAACCACAATTCCACCATCAATTTCTTCCCAGTCACATGTTGGGCATGGATTGAAGATCCTGACCTTCCGTTCTCCTCCTAAGTACCCACCTGTTTGGATCAGACTGCCGTTCGACATTGCTGATCCTGAAGAACACCATATGTTTGTTTGAACGAACAATGCACGAAAAGTGTTGGATGTCACATCATACTCTACGGAATGTGCAGTACAGTCAGTTTTCACAACTTTCTCGGAGGATTCATGGCGGCATCTACCATTAGGTAAAGTTAAATTCGAAAGGCCAAAGTCAGTACGGTCATAAACGACAACATGGTCGTTATGGAGTAGCTGCATGTGCATGGCTACAATGCCAATGCTTTTTTGTAGAAGCTGCCACTGTCCATTTTTGGCTTCGGTTGGAGATGGAACTGTCACATTAGCGAGGAGAAGGTAGAAAAGCAGGGAAAGTAGAAGAATGTGACCCATTTTTTGTGGGCTGGGAAAACACTAAAGGAAGTGCTTGATTTCTAGAAACGTGTAAAGTGACTGTGATGAGGTTTCAGTTAAGTATCGTTATGGAATTTAAATAAATACTGATGGCATCTTTTACATTTGTCCTTGATGGCATCTTTTACATTTGTCCTCGTGATCATTTGCCATAAAACCGTAAATACAGAGATGTAATTTCATATTAAAATTTTATATGATTTTTACTAGCGTGCATGCCTGATCTCCTTTTTTAAAGTTAATTAAAGAATTTAGTTATATATTTATGATTTATCTTTGCATGCGATTGTAAATGCATGGATATGGAGATTATTTTATTTAAATAATGCTTTATGCTTCTCTTATTGATATTTTTTTTTGTTAGTTTAAAGTTAAAAACCGTATACATATGTAGAAATATAATACGAAACAGTTGAAATATAAATCGATATTAGCTACGTAGTGGGCCTAAATTCAAAAAAAAAAAAAAAAAAAGCAAAACAAGAAGTCACTACTGTATTTGGCAGATTATATCGAAGGATGAAGGAATGAAAGCAAAAATACGGGCAGTTGCATTTCAAAAGGAAAAATTCATATATGTACAGCTATACATCTAATAATAATTATTGGAATTTACGATTTAGTTCCATTTGAATTTGAATGTAATTTTTGAATTTCAAATTTGTAATCTATTACTATAAATATTCTTATTATAACATTTTCTGCTTTATTTTGTCATTAATATGGGATGAAGGAATGAAAGCAAAAATACGGCAGTTGCATTTCAAAAGGAAAAATTCATATATGTACAGCCATACATCTAATAATAATTATTGGAATTTACGATTTAGTTCCATTTGGATTTGAATGTAATTTTTGAATTTCAAATTTGTAATCTATTACTATAAATATTCTTATTATAACATTTTCTGCTTTATTTTGTCATTAATATGGGATGAAGGAATGAAAGCAAAAATATGGGCAGTTGCAATTCAAAAGGAAAAATTCATATATGTACAGTCAGACATTTAATAATAATTATTGGAATTTACGATTTAGTTTCATTTGAATTTGAATGTAATTTTTGAATTTCAAATTTGTAATCTATTACTATAAATATTCATATTAATTAATTTGTAATCTATTTCAAATTTTTCTTATTGCATTTATATATTTTCGAATTGTGCACTTTAATTATGTGTTATTGTGTGTTTTAATATTTTATGTATAATTCATGAAATTGTGTATGCTGTGGAAGTGATTTCTCTAACTTAGATTATCTCTCACAATGATTTTAACATAACTTAAAGTCTCTGTATATGTTGGAATTTTTTTTTAGTTATCGATTTTTAGGCAAAGTTGTGAGGCATTTTAATGGTGCAAACCAACCATCCAAATTGATGGTACTCGTTTGTATGACAGGTATAGAGGAACATTGTTGATCATCACAACCCAATATTATCAAGGTGCTGCTAATTGTTTTTTTTTGTTTTTGTTTTTGGTAATTTATGCTAATTGTTTTTTCATCATTGAAAGTGAGTCAAAAGATGTTTGAGACTATTTTTTGGCTTTTATTCATCTACACACTACACAAAATTGGGCATATTCTTATCTCCTAGGGGGCGTTTGATACAAGTGAAAATTCTTTTATCAGGAAAATATAATTACTATGAAACTGCACGGAAAGTGAACAAAGTAGAAAAGTAAAAAAAAAATGTTTGGTTAAGCAAAATATTAATGGAAAATTTGGGTGAAATATCCTGAATCTATATTATGTCGAAGATAAAATATTTATAGGAAATCAGGTTGAAATTACAAAATAATCCTTTATAGAATTTTATTGAGAGTAACTGTTGCCTAATATTAAAGTTTTCATATTGTCTTTGTCTCCGTCTCTCGTTCCCATATAAAACCATATGGAAACACCATCCATTTCATGAAAATATTGTGTTAGCACAAGATCTTCTTTTCAATAGAATGAGTGTCTAAGCAAGGTCTAAAAATTCAACAAGACTTAAGGCTAAGAAAGTTTTCTTCAAATTGCATTGCACAAAGCAAAATGAAAACAACAAAATCAGTAAATGAACTTTTACTAGTTGTACATTTCAGGCACCATTATTCGTTGCAGCATATTTTATACCAACCTTTCTACAAAACCCCTGAGTTCCGCAAGAATACAGTTTCCATCAAAAGCTCGTTGCAAGACCAAAGTTTACAAGATGGTAGTTTTGGCAGCTATCATGTCAATATGACAGGTTGAAAAAAAAGGAGATTTATATACAGAAATCCTGTACCAAATAAATACGCAACCAATTCTATATACATTTAATGGGGACTAAATATATAATTTTACTGTTTCAAAACTGAATTAATCCGATAATTTTTTATTTAAATAACCTTTTTATGGTCTATCAGCCATAAATTAATTTTTTTTAACAAGTATGTCATATACTCAACATTTTTTTAACAAGTATGTCATATACTCAACATTCCTGTAATTTTTTTTACATGCACTTTAGTCTCTTATTAAACCAATTAAAAACATATTTTATTTGCTTTTAATAGCTTCTGGAGCGAAGAAGGAAGGATCCTGCCGCTCCAGATCAAAGCTTGAACTTCCCGTAGAGGTTGTAGACTCGTAGGAAACTAGGAAAGATTTTGCTACACACTTTTTTAGCATTCTAAATTAAATTTTTGTTTTCTTGCTCTGATTTTTGTTTGTTTTAATGTATAGGATTTTTGTTTTAATTGGATTTGTATTATCGGACTTACAAATGTTGTAACAATTATTTAGATATTAAGTCTGGTAACATAAAATACATTTTATTCCAATTAATGATTTAGAAATATAAACTACAGTCGATTGTACGTTAAGGTGTAAATGGGTCATGCTGGCCCAGCCCAGCTTACATTGAGCCTGACCAAATAGGCCATAGGGCAATTTTGTCAAGTCTGGCCTAAAGCCTTGTGGCTGGTCTATTTAATTTATTAAAATAAAATAATAATATTTATTTTATGTGGCAAAGTACCAATACTAACCTTAATTTTTACGTGCACCGCTACTTCTCACTCTCGGCTTCGTCTGGGGTATTATGTTGACTTTTTCTTGTTTGTCATTTTTTTCTTATGAGAAGTACTAGTGCATGTATGAATGAAACTTTCTTTGCTCTATACAATTATTTTCTTTGTTTAGTATCTACAATGGGAGGCATGTAGGCCATGTCAGGCTTCCTTATTTTTAAAAATAGGCCGGGCTTGGCCTACGAATAAAGTCTTTAATAAGTTAGTAGGCCAGATAGGTTGAATCTTTTTTTACGTAGGCTTGGGTCGGAATGGACAAAGCTCAGCCCATTTACCCCTAATTGTATGTAGTTTAATGGGCTGACCCAACTCACATGATACCTTGGGCTTTTTCTCTGGGTTGGGCCACATGGTTAGGTTGGCCCACCACTATTTGCTCTCATCCCTTACACGTGTGTCTCCCTCCTTCACAACGCAGCTCTCAATTTCAAGCGCGAGTTGCAGCCTTTAATCAAAGAATCGAACACTTGCATTGATTTGTGGCTTCTTCTGTTCTTCCAATCCCCAATTGCTCAAACAGGTATATGCTTTAGCTGTTTCTTCTTCGAACAATCGCAGTACGGAACATAAGTGAAAATCTAGGTCCAAATTTGCATTATTCACATGTCTCATATGCCCCAATCCACCACATGTTGTAGTTATTCTTTTTCCAACTTGACAATTCAATATAGGTGATCTTGAAAAGCGACTTCATCAGTTCAGTTCCAATTAGACCATAAAAGAGGACGAAAAAAAAATGAGCAAAAGGCCACCACCACCTGATCCCGTGGCAGTGCTACGAGGCCATCGTGCTTCCGTCGTGGACATTTCTTTTCATCCCTTTAAGCCGTTACTATTCTCCGGGTATTCGCTGCAAACACTTTTGTCCTTTTTTGGTACCATCTTGTTTTCCCTGCTATGTATCCATCGAATAAATCTTTGTACTTATGAGCATCTCATCAGAGTAGTACGTATCAGAGGAAAGAGAAAAAATTTGACACTAAAAATATAAATTTAGCTGACATGTAATATTTTCGTTAATGAGATGCATTGAATATTTGATACATCAATAGTACCAAAATTTATTCGTATCCATCAGGGATTTCATTGGCTGCTACCTGCTAGTTTTTTTAAATAGAATTTAAAATGTTTATTATGAAATCAGCATTCAATAAATGATTGTAACTTACCCATCAGGGTACCATAGCAACTCCCTGGTTTAGTTGGTTGCATGTGCAATTAGTTTCGCTTAATGATGGGTCACGTCACACTCTTATTGTTTGCAGTTCTGCTGATGGTGAACTGAGGATTTGGGATACCCTTCAGCATCGAACAGTGTCATCTGCATGGTACTCAGTTCTATATTTTTTCTAGCCTTTTTTTATTTGTGAAGAATCTAGTTGTTTTCAGAAATCATGATCCATAATACAATATAATTTTTTTGTTTTGTTATTTGGTACTGCAGGTTACATAGTGCCACCCATGGGATTATTGCTGTTGCCAGTAGTGCTTCCCTCGGAACCAATAAATTTGTCAGGTTGCGTGCTTTATTCATGATCTCCCCTCTTTCTATTTTAGTATCTTTCTTATTATAATATACTTGCTCTATCGAAATTCATTTAGACTCTGTATGCATGTAGCCAGGGTAGGGATGGAACTGTGAAAGTTTGGGATTTTGATGATGCTGGTTTGTCCAGGTATACCCCGGTATTCATTTACTTCAACTTTACAAATGTCTGATTCCTTTTTATTTTTGAAAAGATAGTATATGTTTTGTGGTACAAATTACAGAGATGTACTTAATTATCATTTTTTTTCTTTTGTGAAATAATTAATTATCATTTTACTTTCTGTTGATCTGCATCCCCCCCCCCCCCCCCCCAAAACTCCTTTTTTCTCTCAGGATTCCATTACTTACAATCAAGACAAACACTTACCACTTTTGCAAACTTTCCACTGTGAAGAATCCTTCTGCATGGTCCAAAGAAGGGAAAGCACCAAAAGATTGCCATAGAACAGAGCTAGGAGGAATGCCTGATAGAGAAATTCGGGAGGTTGAGAGACAAGAAGCCTCTACCAATCAAAGTTTTCCTGAAAGCTTTAAAGGTTTGTGAGTACTAGTCTAAAGTGGGTTTTTTAAAATCTTTTTAAGCTTATGGTGATAGTTTTGCCATTCTGGAACCTGTTATTTACAATATTAGAATTACATGCATGATTGAGCTGTTATAATTTCAGTACTAACTTAAAAATAAGGAATTTGGTAGTATTGCACTGGCATGTTATATGTGGAATGATATAATTTTATGGTCTAATAAATTTGTGTTGTTTTCATATTTCACAACCCTAGCTGCTTTTGATCATCCGGAGGTGATAGCCTCTCTGAATATGTGAGACAGGAATTATAGAAGAATTGGAAAGAGTGAAAACAAAAAGAGAGAGAATGGTATCTGTGTTCTGAGAAATGGTGATTGCAATTTGCAAGAGTGAGAATCCTCTTACATTGGGGTATCCCCTTCCTCCGTGGAGAATGTCTCAGTTCTGTTATTTATTATTTTTTTCAAAACGTTCCCCTTCTACAATTTCCCCCTCATTTAATAACACCTCCCAACTGCCAAAGTAACCCCCTCTATTATTTGTCTTTTATATATAAAAAATTATGGGTAGAAATCGTCCTAAAATACTCAGACCTAGTATACTTTTTCCGGTCTTGACTGCTAATGGAAATTTGAAATTTGTTTAATTTTCTTATCTAATTTTTTTGTGAACAAGGTCCTCTCTCTGAGTCTTTTAACTTATTTTAAAAGGCTGCCCACGCGAATCGGTGTAGTGGTAAAATTATTCCTTCATGACTGAAAGGTCATGGGTTCGAATCCAGGAAATAGCCTCTTTGCAATTATGCAAGGGTAAGACTGCGTACAAGAATTTCCTCCACCCCACACTCGCTAGTCGGGTTTAACGGGGAGTGGTTTTGGTTTTTGGTAAAAGGCTGCCCACGCTATTGCACTTTGGAGATTCTGCCATGATGGACTAAATTCCTCATCTTACATTTTCTCTTTTGTTTCCTTATATGTTCTTCAATTGTTTTTATTCTATAGTACTCTGAGATACTTAATGTTTTAGAAGTGAGATTGACGAAACCTCATTGTTCTCAGAAAATATGTATGGTGAAGGGCTACAATATGTGGCTTTGTCAGGAGAGAAATCTTCTGAGGTCGGTACATCTTTCTATATTATCTTTTTATCTTTGTAAATGTGTTTCCTGGCCAAATTATGGACCCTGATGTTTATCAATTTTATCTTTTTAAAAGGTTGAAATTTGGGATCTCAAGTCAGCTGAAAGATTTATACAACTCCCTTCAGACATTCCTAGTAACTCTTCAAGTGCTTGCAACAAAGACAGAGGTTTGTTGCTGGTCTTTGGGACTTCTGAGATTCAACTTTCTACCATTGATTTTTGAAATTCTCATTTCTCAGGTTAATGGTATGGTGCTATCATATACATGTGTATGATTCTTGCTCTATCTTTCAAGTTGGCTGTCCATTACACTTTGCATTGTTACTAGAGAAAGTTACAGACAAGCACAAATTTTTTTATTGATGTTCAAATTTTTTAATATCAATGTATTTTCGACATCCTTCTTCCTTTTTTTCTTCATAAACTGTTGCTTATAATTGATAGTTAAACCTTTACTAGATTTCATATTCATTGGTCATATTGTTTCTTTTTGAAATTAAAGCAATCATTTCTTGCCAGGGATGTGCATGGCAGTTCAGTTGTTTTTACCATCTGAATCGCAGGGATTTTTAAATGTCTTGGCTGGGTATAGTCTTGATTCTCTTTCCTCTCTCTCTCTCTCTCTCTCTCTCTCTCTCTCACTTTTATACATGGAGCATATCAAGTAAAAGTGGTGTGTTATTATTAGTTAGAGGAGCAAATCCTGACCATTGGATCAAGTAACTTTTAATATTGACCATCCACCTATGGTTGAATTGTTAAGATTGGTTCTTTTCACCTCTCATAGGTGACATTCAAGCGAGAGCATTATCTTGTTACGAGAGGGTGAGAGGAGCCAATTTTGACTATTAAATTTCACTTGGATGGCCAATATTACAAGTTACGTAGGAGTCACATGATGACTTAAAAAGTCACAAACTTTGTGTTCTAACCTCAAATTGTAATATTTGCTCCTCTCACTCATAATGAGACACCCTTCTCACTTGTTATGCTCCCTATAGTTATGTGTGTGTTAGAGAATATTAAGAATATCTTTGGATTATCTGTGAATATTTTTCTTTATTTAATTAACTTATGTTAGCAGCCTCATTCTTTTAATACTACCACTTGACGTAATTAGTAGTATAAATAGCAGTTTTAGGTTAAGGTATTGTACAATGTTACATCTATATTCTATCAATTATATTTTTATTTTATTACTTTTGAGCCATCTTTCTACCTTTTCCTTCTTTTCTAACCCTAAACCCATAAATCTTGACTACATGGGATGTTGGAATTGTATGGAAAATAGTCATTAATGTGTCAAATGCTAATATCCTACAGATTTAGATTCCTTGCCCCAGATGATTTTGTTGTTGTTGAAGTGTCTTACAAATTTATATTGTATTGATCAAAGCTGTTATTTCTCACTGTTTTGATCATTAGAGTCAGGTTTTTTTTTTCGCTTCAGGTCCCTGGAAATTTACAGATCCCACTTTAACTTTAGAGTTTGTCAAAACTCTAAAGTTAACTCCTTTTAACTTGATTGCCTCCTAATTTCCTATTTCTTAGTGTTGTAGATACGAGGACGGTTCCATGCTTTGGTGGGATGTGCGGAATCCTGGAGTTCCAGTAACTTCTGTGAAATTCCATTCTGAGCCAGGTGTGGAATTCAGCATCCTTAGATTTCTTGTTATTTTTATGTAAAATTTAGTTAATAACTGATCATTTTTGTAGTTTTGAGCATCTGTATTGACGAGTCTTGCAAGGGGGGTATCTCGGGTTCTGCAGATGACAAGATTGTAATGTATAGCTTGGATCATTCTTCGGTAACTTCACTTATTTTTATTCTCTTGTTCCACTGAAACATCTCCTGCTCCTATAAATTATCTTTTATTCTCTTTTTTAGGGGATGACTTTTATTCTTTAATCATTTACAATCTTCATATTGATAAGCACAGTCCTAACAATAAGACTGTTATGCTTTTAATAATTAATTGAATCTGTAGACTTTGTCTTGGGTCAGTGTCCGTGTTTCAATAGTTTTTGTTTCTTCCTTTTCATATGATTATCTCTCTCTCTCTCTCCCCCCGGTTGCCTTATTTCCACGGCAAGTGATACCAAAACAACTATGCTTTCTTCTCTTTTTCCCTTTCAACCAGTTGCTAATATTTGATTGTTAGATGGAATAAAATGGTGTACCCCTATAAAGATAGTAAAATCATTAATATAAAATGTACTTTTCCATACTTCAAGCTGAAGGATTGATGTAATTGGAGTCATACGAACAGCCAGTTCCTACATACGTGAAGTTAAATAGGGGTGATGTGCACGAATGCTGCACGAAACCTTAATATCATTCCAAGAACACCTGATGCGGAAGCTAGTCAGCGTACCAAAAGGAAGCCTTCACTGGGATTTTAAGTCATTCATAATGATAACAGGTCATTTTCCTCGTAAAAACATGCAAAATTTGTGTGAATAAAATGGGATCAAGTTACATTCAGTAAGTAAACTACGATTAAGGTTGTGTTTATATTTAGGGACAATACAAAAAGAACAGTGCAACACATGATGTTGAGTCGCACGATAATTTTTTGTGTTAGTTGTTTAATGACTAATGCATGGGACTGACTTGTATAGTGTTATTGTTTTGTGCGCAATAAAGATGTGATAATAAAGGGTTAGTAGTAATTGGTTTTTTCTTTTTGGTGCTGGGGACAATATTTTGTATCCTAATTCTGGTGGATAATAAATATTTAGACTGTGTTGTTCCTTGAATTTCTTTTGTCCTGTACTTATACTATTTTAACAATCAAACAAAAGAAATTTTTTTGTGCTGTGTTGTTTTTTATTTTTTAGCAAATCAAAGTGTAAGTATTAATACATCTGAATGATATTAGGGATTTGCTTTTACATTAGAGTTGGTTTGACCAATATCAGAGTAGCTTCTGGGAACAGGAAATGACAGTTTGCTTGATTGTCTTTCATGATTATCTTTTATGGAAAAATTTCTTATTCTTGTTTATGAGTCTGCAGCTCAATGCGTACTACACCCTTTTTCTTCTTATTTATAGTTTTTTTTATTCATGTACCATTTTGACTTAAAGGGCACGTGTGTGGTCAAGAAAGAAATCAGTTTGGAGCGACCTGGCATCTCAGGCACCTCAATTCGACCTGATGGAAAAATTGCTGCAACTGCTGGCTGGGACCACAGGTTTTTAAACGCATTACACTCCCTCTCCCTCTCCCCCTCTTGGGGTTATTTTACAATTTGACATGTCTTGATTTTATCAGAACTTCCCCTAATCAGAAAAAGAAGAGAAAATTTTAATTCCTTTATGTGAATTATGTTCGTTGCTTTGAATTGAGCCAGATTTGAATCCTAAACTGGAATTGAAATTAATTACAACTGCATTATGTCTATTTACCATCCATCTACCCCACTCCCCACAGGGTTGGAAACCTACTTTCTTTTTTGCCTATATTATACAGTGCATATTATTCTTCAAATACAATACCTTTATTCTGTTCGATGGTACAAAACCTGCTTTTTAATATCTGTTGTTCTCACATGATTGGCAGAGTAAGGATATATAATTACCGCAAGGGAAATGCTTTAGCTATATTAAAGTATCACCATGCTACTGTAAGTCACTTTTCTATATCTGGTGCAGTCTGTAGTTGTAAATAAAAATGTTGTAGACATGAATAACAACACTTTTATTGTGACAATACATAATTTAATTTGACATTTTTCTTTTGTGTGACATGTCTAACTTGCAGTGCAATGCTGTAACTTATTCGTCTGACTGTAAGCTTATGGCCTCGGCATCGGAAGACACAACCGTGGGGCTATGGGAATTGTATCCTCCTCGTATATAAAATGAATTTGAGGAATTTATTCGCTGTCCCTTGTGTTCTAGATTATAAATTTTTGAATCAATGGTTAAATCTTAGAAGAGTATTTTTGTGTGTCTGTTAAAATCAATTCCGAACAATCTTTTTCCCATTTCATTTTTTGTGTGTTTTGGTATACCCTTAAAATTAGAGTGAAAATTCACATGGGCAATTATCTTTTCTTTTTGGTAGTTAATGGGCAGTTATCTTATGATCTGTTATATTTTGATTCGAGCGGTAAGAAAATGTGGCTTTAGAGTGCTCAAAGTTCTGGTTTAGCTAGCTCGATTCTGGCTTAATATTGTTATCAGACTCGACTCGATTAGGAATATATATATATATATATATTTTTGGTGAACTCGATTAGGATTTAATTATTGACTTCGTTGATCTAAGATTTGTATAAAATGTACAAATTTAAATGATACATGTAGCTAAATTACAAAAATTTTAAAGTCAAAAAATGTTTTACTATATATTTTTAACTAAATTATAACAATATAAAAGTATTATCATATTGTACCAAAAAAAAGTATTATCATAATATGCATAAAGTATTAATTTATGTAAAAAATTATTATAACTTACTTTTTATAAAGATTATAAAATTTAAAATATCACGTAACTTTTGGAATATAACCCAACTGAAATGCAATTGGTCTAATTTTAGAATATAATAATGTCTTAATTACTTTAATAATGGGTCAAGTAGGGCTGTTGAACGAGGAAGTTCCCAATTAAATAGCGAGTTAAATGGTCTGTGTCAAAAATATAGCGTTAAACGGGTTATTATTTTACCAATTTGACCCGTTTAAGGGTAACCTATGAACGTAACCAATTTTTTATTTTTTCACTTTAAATTTTTTACATAATAAGAAGTTAATAATATTCAAATCATATCTTTTTTTTTTTTTTTCCAAGCTTCTAATACTTATGAAGTCAGTAATTCTAAATTAAAGTCATAAAAAATTCAAACTTTCAAAGTAGAGTCATATATCCCCATCTAAATTTTTAATTTATTTTTGTAAAATTCCCTTTTAAGTTTTTAAACTCCAATGCAAAGTCACCAATTACATGCTTTCAAAACAATTAAACGATATTTTAGTAATGATATGAAATTAACTTTAGAATTTTTTTAATATTTTTAGTTTATGGTTTTAAGTTTGGGAAAAAAGTTTATGATGTTACTTTAGACAACTTTGTCTAATGTTCATCGAAATGACGTCGTTTTGAGGTTGAAAAATTAAAAAATTAGAATGATAAAGACTATTATAATCCTGAAATAAATTAAAATTATAAAAACATGATGTGTCTTCGGCACATAAGTAAATTCAAGCCAAAAAGAGAAAGATAATGGACTTTTCCTCAGTAAAAAGGCAACGTTTATTGTTGTTTTTCTTAAATTCCAATTTCAAGATTGTTCAACTGATATTATGCTCATTTTGTAAGAAAAGCAAACAAATCTGGAGCAAAATAAGGAGTTGCCAAAGTGAAGACCCACGCTCACAGCGTGGATGTCACGCTGGTGGCGTGGGAGTTCAGAAGCATCCACGCTCACGGCGTGAAACTGACGCTGATGGCGTGGGAGTTCAGAGGCATCCACGCTCACAGCGTGGATTTGACACTGACGGCGTGGGAATTCAGAGGAACCACGCTCACAGCGTGGATCTGACGCTGAGAGTGTCAGTTGCGGAAACCACAGCCGTGTTTTCACAAGGGAAAAATTGGAAAAAAGAAGAAAAATGTTATAAAAGTGAGGATTAGGTCTTCAAAGGGACATATCACATTTTCTGACCTAGGAGGAAGAACCGTCGCTGCGGAGAGAGCTCTGATCTTCGTTCTTTGTTTGTAATTTACAATTCTTGTTGAATATTATTTGAGATCAGCCATGACTATGGTTGGCTAGATCTTTTTATTGTGGTAAGGGTCACAACCCTGAATGTGAACCCTTTGTAGTTTGGATTTAATTTACATGTGTTTATCTATTTGAATTTTTTTCCTTCGTTCTTCATCTCTTCGTTCTTTTAGATCTGATCATTCTAACATATCGCTAGGGTTAGGGTTCGTAATAGGAATATTGGGATCCTAATTCCTGACAAGGAGGAAAATAGCTGTTCATGTATGCACTAGGGATAGACTGCATGAATCGCAAACGTGAAAGATTCACTGATTTATGTGTTTCACCTGAAAAGGAATCACTAAGGGACTAGGGTTCTAATACGGTTAACAAGGTTAAGATCACTAAGGGATTAGGGCTTAACCAATAAAATAAAAGATGGTGAATCGTTTGATCAATGGGTAAATCGCATGTAAGTCTAGATTCAGATTACAAGGTGGGGATCAGACATGTGTTTGTACTCTTACTGCAATATTTTCACAATTGTTTTTCAAACCTATTTTTATGCAACTTTGTTCATCTATTTTTATAAAACCCTAAAAATACGCAATTTACTTTTCATTTTATTTTTCTGAAGTAAATCAACAATATCTGTCACATCTCTTGATCCGTTCAACTTAAGGGGACTGGTTATTGTAGTACTTGGTCTACAATCCCTGTGGAGACGATACTCTACTTTATCACTTTATTACTTGAACGATCGGTATACTTGTCGAGTTCGCAACAAAACACCATGATTTTCGTCCCAAAACGACGTCGTTTCGATGAACATTAGATAAAATTATTTAAAGTAACTTTAGAAAAGACAAACCTTTAAGTTTTTACAATTGTTGTATGGGTTTGCTTTTTCTACAGTTACTGCAGATAACTAATTTGCAGTAAGCCTAATACGACGTCATTTTGGGACAGAAATTATGGTGTTTTTATAATTTTAATTTATTTCAGAGTTATAATAATCTTTATATTTATAATTTTTTAAGATTTCAATACCAAAACGATGTCGTTTTGTGAATAAATGCAGATAAAGTATCTGCAGAAATATTTTCCCCTTGTTGTATTGTTGGGTACTAATTAGAAATTAAACCAACGAACTAAACCAGCTGAACTGATAATATACAGGTTTACATGAAGGAGCATATAGTTGAGACGATAGTAAACAAGACATCATAGAAAATGGCAAAATTAAACGATAACAAATTACTAATAATACTATTAAATAATTCCAATTCCAATTTAATTGAAATTTTATTGTTACATATGAAGAAAGTCAATATGCTGGGTGAAAAAATAGTTAGGTGAGATTAAATTTCAACAGGCTGTCAAGTAAACTTCCTTGATGTGGCAAATTATTATCATTATTTTGATGTGGTAGACTAGGATTAAAAATGAATAATGTATTTCAAGACTTTGGCATTTAAAAATGGAAGGTATCTTCGATTATATCATGAATTAAGTTTGTGGTTTGCACGTCTCAAGTATCTACATTCTGTGGTCAAGCTGATAGCTGCTTACGTTGAACTTAGCCAATGTATTTGGGCTAGAATAATTCACGTTATAAATTATATGATTATTGTTTTGGTCCCAAAACTTTTTTATTTTTAAAGACATAATATGTTATACAATTATATTATCCTAGTGCGGCTGATTCCATAATGATCTTAATGAAACTTCTAAACAAAGGATTGCATTCATTTTAGGGTTTTATATTTCTCATTTAACATGAGAATTCAAATTTTCCTACACACCCTTCAATTTCCGTGCTGACATGGGTCCTACATCTAATTTTTTCTAACACATGGGTCCCACATGCTTTTTATCTCTACAACGTGAGATTTCAATTCTCATTTAACTTGAGAAATATAAAACCATTCTTTTTAAAGGATAAAAAAATAATATAAGAATGAAAAACAAATCCAAAAGAATGCTGTGCTACTTGTTTTCTTGGGTTAACACATTTGTCAGAGGGTGATAGTATTCATAAATTCCAAATATGAGATGCCTTGACAAAATTGGCAAGAAAAGTGGTGGGAATTCTGTCCCTGTACAGTGTAGCTTTGCAAGCTAAGGCACCGAAGGAGAGAGACCTAAGCCAGCTTTTATAATGACAATCCACTACACAAAACAAAAGTATGTGCTTGCTATGTAGCCAGAGGACATGGCAACAATCTCTGATTTCTTGGTGAGCAAGGTTTATGGCCTCAAAAAATCGATGTGAAAGTCATCCAAAAATGTTAGAATTAGCATTTAACAAATCCCAATTGAGATTAAGACATGACAACTAATTCGAGCCCACATTTAGATGGCCTTTTTTGTCTTCTAATTCGGTAGAACCTCCAAAACCGTGTAAGATAAGGAATTGATTTTTCTGGTTTTTGTCCGCACATTTCAGACCCAGATCTTCACAATGAATTGCTAATGAGGATACATATTTCCTTTTTTTGTTAATTGTGCAACTACTTTTACAATTTTTTTTTTAATGAAAAGATAATGTGTAATGAGATTATCCGAATACATATGTCACAAGTCTCAATGAGAATATAAATTACTTTTTTCTTAATAAAAAAATTTAAAGGAAGGTTGCATGATTCCAATATTAAAACATATATATACATACCTCAACAATAAGTTACAGATACAAAGCATAAAAAATGTTTTAGTCATCCTAATTCATGTCATCAAATTAAACCAATCATCATTCCTTAAGTTTTCGAAATGTGAACGTGGATATAAAGTAATTGTACTTCTTTAGTTATTTTTTTGGTACAAATATTTCTTAGATTTTTTACTAATGCATAAATCTACTCTTATGATTCCACTTTGATAAAAATAACATTTTGTAAATAATATATTTTAAGTTTTTTATTTGTATTATAGATATGTTAAAAATATATTGTTACTATAAGATGGGGCAACTGACTTTGTAGCAGTTTCTTAACCATTGAACTGAATATAAATCATAACAAAATTTTGATAAAACCTAATTGTTAAAGAGGTAGGATATTTTTATTACTAAATATTTCTATTATCAATTTAATATAATTATGTAATAGTGGTAGTATATCAAAAGTTATTTTTTTTCTTCTTTTTGAAACTTTTCAAAGATAATTTGCTGAAAAATGAAATTTAATGACTAAAAAGTGGTAACAAATTAGTAGTAGAAATATTTAATAGGAAGAAAACTTTCACATAACAAGTGAAAATGTTGCTCAATAGAATTTATTGTTTAAATTTATGTAACATCACTAAGAAATTTAGAACCGCGAGAAAAATAATTACGGATTTGGCTAGCGGCATCTGAAACTGAGTAAATGGACGAATTAGAGAAGAAGTAAAGAAAAAAAAGAGAAGAAGTGATTACAAAAAAAGAAAAGAAAAAGAGAAGAAGTAAGGACGAAATCCTACAACACCCAAAGCACGGTCTAAATATATTACCAAAAAAAAAACCACGGTATAAATAATTATGAAGTTTTAATATGAGATCAATTTTCATGATTGAGAATATGAACTGAATCTATGAAAATAAATAAAATAAAAATCACATTGACTTGTAATGTCAAACAACGAATAAATTATTTGGTAGTGCATGCAGATCCAGAACATAAAAAAAAAAAAAAAAACAAGTAAAAGGTTCTACCAAACCATTTATTCTTATAGCAACAGCCAACAATAACGGTACATGAACATTATTTCGCCTATCCATGTCTTTTGAGTCTTGACATGTCAACGATCGGTAATAAAAATCTCCTTGTGTGCATAGTATGGTATAAAAAATGAATAAATTTCAAGTACACTTTTAACCCACTAAAACTAGAAACACATACTACGACTCAAGATGAAAAAGTCAATGACATGATTATAATTAGGAGGGAGGATATTCTTACTACCGAAATTTTTTACTACTAACTTATTATCTATCTATCATCATTGAATTAAAGAGAGAGAATGCTAAAAAATTTTTGAAAAAAGAGAAAATGTTGATCCATGATTATAATTAGATGAGTAATGTGTTTATAATTAGGGCTTTATTAGTCTTATATCGTATAAGATAATATCTTTCTTCTATTGACTTAAAAAAATAGTGGGCTCCATTTTATTTTATTTTTTACTTTTTTAATGGGACCCATTATATGTTTGTTTCTATGGCTAGATATATTTTCTCTCCCATGACATACGATTAATAAATCCCTTATAATTATAATAACAAATTATGTATTATAGCTAATATTAAAAATTATAGAGATTAACATTTATTCTTGGAAATAAAATAATTTTCGGCACTTTTAAAATGACATCATTTGGGTTTTAAACAGAGTATTTTAATAAAGGAAAAAGTTCATCAATATCTTTGTGGTTTAATCATCTATGTCCCTGTGATTTTTCGTTTTCACATATGCCCTGTTGTTTGTAAAAAGTAAAAAATCACAGGACATATATGAAAAACATACTCTTTTACAAACTATAGGGACATATGTGATAATAAAAAAAAATCACAGAGACATTTGTGATTCTGGAATAAATCACAGGGACATTAATAAACTTTTCCCATTAATAAATTACAAGATATAAAATGAAAGTAAAATTTCTAAACTATCATTTATTTTTTATTTAAAGCTTTAATATTTTTAGTAATTATAATTATGTTATCTATATTTTTACAGTACCTAAATTCATGTCCCGCATTATGAATAACTTATCTACATTAATTATAGAAAAATTAAATCATTTATTTAAATGACGTTTTGGGATCAGATAAGATAATTTTAATTTATCTTGTGTGTTTGCAAGAAGTTAATTATATGAATAGAACTTCTAACCTCTAAATCAAAACCATAGAATCAGTATTAAAAAAAAAAAAAAAAAAACCATAGAATCAGATGATCAAAAGAACATTAACAATTAAAGCGAGTAAAAGTTCTTATATGCATATTTTTCTTTTCAAGAGAAAACAAACAGCAAGCAATGTCACCGACGAAACAGAATATTTGAGGAGAGAAAGTGAGGAAAGAAAAGGCAACTACGATTGAAAAATGAGAGAGAGAGTGCTTGTCTCTTGCTCAAGGCATTTGTCCTTCCTGCACGTGTTCTTCGTTAAAATCGTCAAAATTATACGGTTCTGGCCCACGCGCATGATTGGGTGCGTGGGACCTTTGTTCATAGTTGATTTGAACCATCATATGTCATTGATTTTAAGAGAATGAACCAATATTTAATACTTGAATAATTCTTAGCTAGCTAAGATTTAATATTTAAATTATTTTAATCTATTCAAGTTTATGAATTTATTATAGAACTTTTATGGTTCATTTTTATATATTTCATCATGAAGTATCAAAAGTTTGGATTTGTTAATGGATGTCCTTATAATACAAGTTAATTAAGATGTATTTGTTATTGTATTAATTAATTAATTTAAATTATTTATTAACAGTGATTTTAATGATATTAGTTTAGAAGAATTCGATATTATTTATTAAAACTTTCTAATTGCTTAAAGAATAAAATAATATTGTTATATTAAACGTTTTCCTTTTATTTAATATCATATTTTTTTTGGAAGTTTTTAATATCATATTTTTAATTCTTTAACTCGTATCTTAGGAGGACTTATTAACAAATTTATTAGTTATTTACCAAAAAAAAAACAAATTTATTAGTTAAATAATAAATTAATTGGAAAAATATATAACAAATCCCCTTTTAAAATTTTGAGATATTTATTTTAGAATTAAGCATTCGACCTTTTCACATCTTAATTCCAACTCTTGACTACAAAACAAAATATTAATATGATAAAAGATATTCCTCTATCAACTTTCACACTAATGAAAGATATAAACTCTCTCCTGCACGATCTTGCAAAATCATTCATACCACATTTTTTAAACATTACACAATCAGTTATATATGGCGTATTTTGATTCGGTTCTAAGGATTTTTGGCTATTTACATATCGTACTTTCTTTCTCATATCCTCCAAGCTTTGAGTACTCTCAAGCTGATTACACACAATTCATTTTTTTTAATATATTTCAAGGTTCTTCACTTCGTAACTAGTCTGATTTGGGACAGATCCTGAAATTAAGGATTTAAATTCCTATCCTTCGCAAAGACAGTACTGAGGAGGATGAAATATTGAATATCTTTTCTTCAACTATTTTTATTTTTTAATCCTTAACATTGTTGGAAATTGACACACAAATCGAAATTAGTATAGAGAAAGAGAAGAAAGATTTGACATGACGATTTACCATGGTTGATGTAATATAAATTATGTATAACTTCAACAAACATATTTGATGTGATATATGTTAACAAAATCCAATTTTATTTTATTTTTGTATTATTTAATTTAATTCCTTTAGCTAAACAACCTAAATTCTCTTTTTAATTTATTTGTGTTTTATGCTAGCTAAAGAACCCGGTTAAATTTGAAAATAAAAGGCATCAAAAGAGTTAATACATCATTATAGACTTTTAAAAAAAAATATTGCCTTCTCAGCTTTAGTGAAATAATAATGCTGGCGACTGGTCTATCCAAAGAAAAAAAATGATGCTGGCGACTGTCGACTGTCCAGATGAGGAGGGACAATTAGTTTTCTTATTGCCTATCATGCAATCTCCGTCTCACTATTGGATGGATCGGTGCTAAATTGGGTATGCATTTCAAATGAAAAAAATAAAATTATATATTCCCATTATTTTTAAAAAATTCATAATTCGCTAGTTGGGACTACGTGTCACGCCGTCTTATTCGTTATTAAGTGTAGGTTCCGTTTTGACAATGAGCATGTCTAAATTGTCTTAAACTGTTTAAATGTTTTTTATTGTAAAACGAATCTTTAAATCGCAAGCAAGATTCACATAAACTCGCCGCTGTAGGATTAGACCTAGCAGCGCCTATCTGTTATCCTCTCATAGTCGAAGTATTATTATCATCAAATCACGATTTTCAGAAGTTTCCCCCAAAAAAAATCATAATTCATAATTTAGAATTATTTATATTCTTATTTTCAGTTTTCAAACCCATATTAAATGGTTTAAACTCTTAATATATATACCAAGATACAACTAGAACTGATATGATAACAATACATAGCTTTCTCAAGTAAAATGGAAGGGGCAAAAAAAAAAAAAAAAAATGTAAATACTGCACATGTGCGGTAAAACAAAAGCAGCCAAATAAGCCTGTACAAGGTGCAGCTATCTGTTACTTCAATAATTGTACTACTTTATGCGTCCAAAAAATGTTTCAATGTCTCCCGTGATAAAATTACACAAATGAAAATGTATTGTACTCGGTAGAGAGAATGACGTACCGCGCGTTCACTTGCGTGTGGGAAAGATCTTTCTTTTATCATCCGCCAGCTTCACCACTATTTAAAGCCATTGAGCAGTTTCTCTTAGCACATCACAGTTCTCAACCTCAAAGTAAGTAATCCACACACAAAGTTATTCCTAAACCATATCCATGACTTGTTCGCTTTCCCTCCTTCCTTTTCTCTTTCACATTCTCCTTCTCGTTGCCACCACCATCACCGTGCCGTATCCTGTGGAAGCTGGCAATGGACAGTGGCAGCTCCTACAAAAAAGCATTGGCATTGTGGGCATGCACATGCAATTACTCCACAATGACCGTGTCGTCATTTTCGACCGCACTGACTTTGGATTATCCAACTTAGACTTACCCAATGGCAAGTGCCGCAAAAACCCGAGAGAGTTGGTTGTCAAAGACGATTGCACTGCTCACTCCGTCGAGTACAACGTCGCTTCCAATACATTCCGGCCACTGTTCGTAGAAACCGACGTGTGGTGTTCATCCGGTTCGGTGACTCCCGACGGTTCCCTGGTTCAGACCGGCGGGTACAACGATGGAGACCGTGCGGTGAGGATTTTCAATCCATGCCCCACATGTGATTGGCAAGAAATTGAAGGCGGACTTGCAGCTCGAAGATGGTACGCCACCAATCACCTGTTGCCAGATGGAAAACAAATCGTTATTGGTGGCAGAAATCAATTCAACTACGAGTTTTATCCCAAGAAAGGAGCCACAGCTACAAACACTTACAGTTTACCTTTTCTAGTGCAGACCAATGATGTTGGCGCTGAGAACAACCTTTACCCCTTTGTTTTCCTTAACGTGGATGGCAACCTCTTTATCTTCGCCAACAACCGTGCTATCTTATTCAACTACAACGACAACAAGGTTGTGAAAACATACCCTACTATACCAGGTGGAGATCCTAGGTCTTATCCTAGTTCAGGCTCAGCAGTGTTGTTACCTTTGAAGAATTTACAAGCGTCGTCTGTGGAAGCTGAGGTCTTGATTTGCGGCGGAGCCCCCAAAGGTTCTTACCAGCAGACTTTAAAGGGTCGGTTTGTCGGAGCTTTGAATACTTGCGCTCGGATCAAAATCACCGACCCAAATCCCCAGTGGGCTATGGAGACCATGCCAGGTGGTAGAACCATGGGTGACATGGTCATGCTCCCCAACGGCAACGTTTTAATCATCAATGGAGCAGCTGGAGGGACAGCTGGGTGGGATTCGGGTCGAAACCCGGTTTTGAACCCGTTTCTGTATAAAACAAATGGTAAGGCCGGGTCTCGGTTCGAATTGCAAAAAGCGTCCGATATCCCAAGGGTGTACCACTCCACTGCCATTTTGCTTCGTGATGGTAGGGTACTTGTTTCTGGGAGCAATCCTCACATTTTTTACAAGTTCACCAACGTGTTGTTTCCAACGGAATTGAGGTTGGAAGCATTTTCTCCTTCTTATTTGGAGCCTGGATTCAATAATGTGCGTCCAAAAATTGTTGTTCCCCAATCCCAAACCAAACTCAAATATGCTCAGAAGTTGAAGATTCAATTCCAGGTGACGGGAAAATTAGTGAAGGATTCAGTTTCGGTGACAATGCTGGCGCCGCCTTTTACAACACACTCGTTCTCCATGAATCAGAGATTGTTGGTGTTGGAGCCAAATAATTTGAGCGATGTTGGAAAATTAACGTATGAAGTTGAGGTCACCACACCTCCTTCGGCTATTCTTGCACCACCCGGTTTCTATTTACTATTTGTGGTCCACCAAGACATTCCAAGCCAGGGTATTTGGGTCCAAGTGATGTGATTTTCTTGGGGTGTTCTCCGGACAACGTACTTTATATATATATTTTTTGAATTATTTATTGTTTTGAATGTTAGTGAACAGATTCCTGGATGAACATTAATTTCATTTGGGAAAGTTAAATTCAAATAAAGCGATGAATGAGACGTGTAATTTCAAATTTCAAGGGGTTTGTAATTATTGGTTACAGATATTCGTTGTCAGATAATTTTACATCGCTGTCTATTCATTTTTTGGGAAAAATGTGTGTCATTTTAAAGGATGTAAAGTTGTTTCATTTTAAGAGAGAAAAAGAAATAGATAAAGGAGGAGAGAGTTGATAAAATAAAAAAATGTGTGAGTCACACCTCTTTGTGAGAGTGAAAGGATATAAATTGGGAAGGAGGGTGATTGATTCTAGAGAAAATGTACAAGATTTTTTTTTAAGTTTTTCCGAAAAAGAATACACAACAATATTCTCTATATTTAGTGTTAACATGTAACACGTACAAGTAGATTCATTAATCTTATCGTATAAGCAGCGGTAATTATAATTAAATTATGTAGCAGCAAGATGATCTAAGGTAATATTTTTTTCCAGCTGATGCAGCTAAATTAAAGCGCATTGTACATTTTCCAGTTACTATAGTACTCTAATTTTAGGGAAAGGCAAATGCAAATACTGTATATAACTTAGTGATGAGGCAACATATCACTGGAATACGTAACTTATACGATATAAAGTTTTTGTTTTTTATTACATTATGTACAGTTATGAACATATCTTGTTTTATATATGGGGTTTACATTTTTGCAGCCACTTTACGTACAACAGTGATAGATATATAGTTATGATTTCTCATATTTAATATTTTCATCTTTTGTATGATTATGGTTTCTGTATTTATTTGCCATATATATACTTGAAAGCATTAAATACGGAAATCATAATCACACAAAAGATGAAAGTATAAAATGTGAGAAATCATAACCATAAGCCTGTCGTTACTATACGTAAAGCGGCTGCAGAAATGATTTTATCTTTATATATATAGGCAAAAGTATTTCTACAGCAACTTTAGATAAGGTTATCTACAGCTACCACTTTTAAATATGTTCTCCCGGGAGAACATAGTTATGACATTAAAATTGCTCTTTTCTTTCTCTCCATTTCAGCAAAAAGTTCTGACAAGTAACTGGGTAGATAAAAAAAAAAGAGAGCAACTTTAACGTTATAACTATGTTCTCCCGGGAGAACATAGTTAAAAATGGCAGCTGTGGATAAGCTTATCTAAAGTGGCCGTAGAAATCAGAAAAGTAACTGAGGAGAGAGGAAAAAGAGTAACTTTAACGTTATAACTATGTTCTCCCAGGAGAACATAGTTAAAAATGACAGCTTTAACGTTAAGCTTATCTACAGCTGCCATTTTTAACTATGTTCTTCCGGGAGAACATAGTTATAACGTTAAAGTTGCTCTTTTCTCTCTCTCCTCATTTACTTTTCAGAATTTTTTGCTGACGTGGAGAGAGAGAAAAGAGCAACTTTAGTGTTATAATTATGTTCTCCCGGGAGAACATAGCTAAAAATGGCAGCTGTAGATAAGCTTATCTAAAGTGGTTGTAGAAATATTTTTTTCATATATATATATAAGAGCAGGTTATATTTACAAACTTTTTTGTTTACAAACTACACTATATTCTCCCGGGAGAATACAAACTACACTATATTCTCCCGTGAAAATATAGTGTAATTTGTAAAAAAATTCCAAAAAATTTGTAAACGGATCCTGGGTATATATATATATATATATATATATATATATATATATATATATATATATATATATATATATATAGGTAGGATCTTTTGACACCAGTGTCAAAATTGAAGTTTGACACCTCATCTGAGAGCTGTTATATCAAAAAAGATTAATGGTGTCACATGCTTACAAATCAGAGCCGTTGATATTTTTTGATATAATGGCTCTCAGATGATGTGTCAAACTTCAAATTTGATACTATATATATATATATATGGGTTTAGCGGATGTAAAGTGACTGCACCTAAGGATTGGTGCAGTCATATAAAACTACGTCATTTTATAATGTAAAAACATTAAACGTGGGGAGTAATAACCATACAAAGGTGGAAATAAATATAAAATATTAAATATGGGAAATCATAACCATACAAAGTTGGAAATAAATATAATATTTTTATTTTCTACAATTAATTTTAAATGCGAACTTCCTTTATCCCACCCAAAACGACGTAGTTTTTAGGTGACTACACCAACACTTATATATAGTCACATTACAAATCATTTTGCCTATATATATATATATATAAAGTTTTGTTAATTTTTCTAGTCATATGACAAGAATTTCTTTATATGTATGTACCTTTCTATTCGTTTTTTTTTTTTTTTTTGGTAAGATGTACCTTTCTATTCTTAATATGAATAGCTTTTGACGAATTCGGGAATTAGCATGTTAGCCTCCTCCTTTATATGTCAGGGCTTGCATGCTGAGAATAATATTTTGGTTTTATAAAAGGAAATAAATATAATTCCATTCATGCTGTTAAGTAGTTATTTCCTTTTCTTTTTTGGATAAACGTTATTTCCTATTATTAACTCTCGTCATAATACGAGCATAAGTAACGTGGTGAAATTGATGTCCTTTTAGAAAGTAATAAATGATGAATAACAGTATAGCATCCAAAAGAATAGCGGAGAGGAGAGGTTAACCACCATTTTAAAATTTATGGGCAAAAGAATTATCGGGTTAAAGTTGATTGAATAAGTTTTTCCAAAGTAATACAGTCAAATATGTCACCTATGCTAACGGGTCTGGGTCTAGTCCTGTCACTGATACTGATGGGACTCGTGTCACGTCAGCGCCACGTAGACAGTCCAATTACGGTAAAACTTCGGAAGGCCACAACTTGTGATTCCGGTATCCAAATCAGTTTTTTTTATTTCACATAACTTTTTGAGATCTACGCAATGACAACTCGTTTGACATATCTTATCTCCCACAAACATAGTTTGAATTTGTAATAATTGTACCACAATCACAAGAGTGTTTATTCAGAAGATCTTCAAACTATGTTTGTGCGAGATAAAATATGTCAAATGAGGTGTCATTGCATAGATCTCGAAAAGTTATGTGAAATAAAAAAAATATCTTATTTGGTTACCTGAGTCAAAAGTTATGGTCTTCCGAAGCTTTACGGTAATTATACTGCCTACGTGGCGCTGACGTGGCATGAGTCCCGTCAGTATCAGTCCCGTCAGCATAGGTGACATGTTTGACTGCATTACTTTGGAAAAACTTATCCAATCAACTTTAACCGGGCAATTCTTTTGTCCAAAAACTTTAAAATTGTGTTTTTTGTCCGTAGTGATTAGTGAAAGTTTTTTTTTTTTTTTTTCATATTTGGATGCTTACTTGCAATAAAATCTGATAAATTTAACTATAGTATGTTTATCTAAAAAGGTGTTTGCTTTGAGCTTTTTCACCATTTTGCTTCTCATTAATTAATTAATAATTATTTTACCTTTTATCCAAAATTATCCTCCAACATGCCCCTTTTTAATCGATTAATTGCAATATTTAATCAGTAATGGTCAAAACACGTAAAAATAGTTGACCAGAGATTTAATTGATTAAATCTCCCTCTTAATCGATTAAATCGATTAAAACTAATATTTAATGGATTAAACTGCGGTTGGTATGTTTTTTAAACCCCCCCCCCCATTTGGCATAAAGGGTTATTTTTAAACCCTAATTGATTAAACTCCAGAGAAAAGCCCCAACTCGGATTTGTTCCACAAATCTCCGTCCAATCGTGTGGATTGAGAAGACAAGGTCTCTCAGGTTCACCCTCCTCATCACTCTCCATATCCTCCTCCTCCTCATCCTCATCTATATCTCTCAATGTTATCTGACTTATGACTGGTGCAGATAAATCGACGATTCTGTCTTCTTGACCAAAATATTGTGGACTTCTTATATGGGTGCAGATGAAGATTGACCAAAATCAATTTCACCATTTATCTCAATAGAATTTTGAAATTTCTAGTAAACAATTGCATCTATAGCACATTCCACGTCTTCATCATCACATATATCGTTACTAATGTAGTATATAACATCCTTACCAACTGTAGACTCTACCCTGGCTATCATTCGCTGAATGCATTAGCTGCCTTGTAACCCTAATTTTTGGTGAATTCTCCCCTTGAGCTCGTTGTATGTAATGCCCAGTTTGATTTTTATTTTCATTTTTCCTTCAAATTGAACACCATTGGGACCTTCCATCGTGGTAGATCACTGTAACATACATGTTTGGACTTGAGCTCATATTTCACACAAATTTGGGACTATGGTTCGGATTTTGGGGGTTTGGGTTCAGATTTTTCCAACAACAAAGAAATATATAAGTGTAATGACAATGATTTCACAAGATTAAAGCTTTAGAAATGGTGGGATGAAATAGACTATTGATAGTTTGGATTACATATGACAAACAACAGAGATATTGGTTTAAAAAATGAGTATAGTTGAAATGAGATCGAGAAATGTAGATATAGGATTTCTGGCGTGATTTAATCAATTAAGGGGGAATTTTAATCGATTAAATAACCCGAGATTTAATCGATTAAGACGGAGATTTAATTGATTAAAACTCTGGTCAACCATTTTTACGTGTTTTGACCATTTAACCGATTAAGGAGGGGCAGGTTGGTGGATAATTTTGAGTCAGATACAAAATGATTATTAATTAATTAATGAGGGGCAAAGGGGTCAAAAAGCCGTTTGCTTTGTTTTGTTATGTTTTTAAATTTAATTTGTACGCTATAATTAATTTGAGTAAATATTGCATCTTACATTTGTGAAGACTTTGTATGAAATAACTTTAATAAATAAATTTATATATTTATTTCTTAATTTCTAAATCATAATAGGGGTAGGATATTCTTACTATCCATTTTTTCTACTACCACTCTACTACCACTTTAATCATCATTGTATTCAAAAAAAAAAAATTCTCTCTTCATTCAACTTTTCCTCTAATCCAATGGTGATTAGAGTGGTAGAAGAAAAAATAGGTAGTAAGAATATCCTACCCCATCATAATATATCTTATAAGCGCGCGAAGTCGTATGAAGGTGCATTTAAATTTCTTTGTAATTTTAAAATTAATAAGTTAAAATAAAATAATTTTTTTTTCAAATAGTGTAATTTAAGATTAATTTTAATATAATATCCAATCAATGAAGCCGTTCACAATTCAATTGAAGGGATAGATGGTAGACCAACCAATACACAAAATTGAACGAAGATTTAAAAAGAAAAATAATAATAATAACTTAAGACATGGCTTTCTCTTCTGCTTACTCTCTATAAGATTGTTCCTTCCTGCGCTACATTTGGTAGGGTTTGGCGGATATTAATGAAATAATGAGGGGATCCTTTACAGAGATAGAGAATCAGCTAGTCCCTTTTATGATCGATGTATACAGTAGAGCAGAATTTGTCACACCACCACAGCACATATATCCTCAAAAGCTTGATTCTTGTGCAGGCCAACCATGAAACTAGTTCCCCTCCTCAAGTTCCCTTGGGCTTGATGTTACTACATACCCACCATATATTCGTATCATCATAATCCTCCGTAGGCTCTACCAAAAAATTAGTGTAGTTCTTTTTCGTAAAAACTCTTTGCCACGCAATGAATCAACCATATATGTTACCATTTTTAATTTTTTCTCTTTATGTTTTTTGTTTATTTATTGAAATGGATATGCCATACATCTAAGGAGAAACTTATAGTAATTCGTCTAATGTTGATGGATTGCTGATGTTTCATATTAAACTCAACCATTTCAACTAGTATTCTGATTCTTATCAATTAATTCAATCCCTGGTAATTTTTCTCTTTTCTAAATAGTTTTTCTTATACAAGTTTTCTTAATGCTTTTGCATAAATACGGTTGGGTGCAGTGTCATATACTAATCATTATTCCACGATATAATAAACATATTTGATATTATATATGTTAACAAAATCCATTTTTTTTGTATTATTTGATTTAATTCCTTTAGCTAAACAACCTAAATTCTCTTTTAAATTTATTTGTGTTTTATGCTAGCTAAAGAACCCGGTTAAATTTGAAAATAAAAGGCATCAAAAGAGTTAATACATCATTATAGACTTTTAAAAAAAAATATTGCCTTCTCAGCTTTAGTTAAATAATAATGCTGGCGAATGGTCTATCCAAAGAAAAATAATAATGCTGGCGACTGGCGACTGTCCAGATGAGGAGGGACAATTAGTTTTCTTATTGCCTATCATGCAATCTCCGTCTCACTATTGGATGGATCGGTGCTAAATTGGGTATGCATTTCAAATGAAAAAAATAAAATTATATATTCCCATTATTTTTCTAAAATTCATAATTCGCTAGTTGGGACTACGTGTCACGCCGTCTTATTCGTTATTAAGTGTAGGTTCCGTTTTGACAATGAGCATGTCTAAATTGTCTTAAACTGTTTAAATGTTTTTTATTGTAAAACTAATCTTTAAATCGCAAGCTAGATTCAAATAAACTCGCCGCTGTAGGATTAGACCTAGCAGCGCCTATCTGTTATCCTCTCATAGTCGAAGTATTATTATCATCAAATCACGATTTTCACAAGTTCCCCCCCCCCCCCCCCCCCCCCCCCCCCCCCCCAAAAAAAAAAAAAATCATAATTCATAATTTAGAATTATTTATATTCTTATTTTCAGTTTTCAAACCCATATTAAATGGTTTAAACTCTTAGGGCCTGTTTGGAGTACCTGATAAGGAAGATAGGATAGGATAACTATCATATCATACTTTTATCTCTTGTTTGGTGGGTCAATAGGATATGATTAGCTTATCCTATTGTCTCATTTTATCCTATCCAATACATGATTTCTTATCCTATGGGGGGAGCTGGGTTATGATTCAATAGGATATGATATCAATATTAGATACCCAATATATCCTTACGCTACCCAATATATTCCCACACTAACCAATATATTTATATTTATTACATTATATTTTGTTTTTTGTTTTTCTTTTCTAACTTCTGCATAATCTTATCATATTGCTAAGGTGCTTATCAAATACATGACATAATATGGGCTTATCAGCCTCATGTCATATTCTACCCTTATCAGTCTTATATCATATTCTACCCTTATCCTATCATGTCCAGCAAACAAGCCCTTAACGCATATACTAAGATACAACTAGAACTGATATGATAACAATACATATCTTTCTCATGTAAAATGGAAGGGGCAAAAAAAAAAAATTGTAAATACTGCACATGTGCGGTAAAACAAAAGCAGCCAAATAAGCCTGTACAAGGTGCAGCTATCTGTTCCTTCAATAATTGTACTACTTTATGCGTCCAGAAAATGTTTCAATGTCTCCCGTGATAAAATTACACAAATGAAAATGTATTGTACTCGGTAGAGAGAATGACGTACCGCGCGTTCACTTGCGTGTGGGAAAGATCTTTCTTTTATCATCCGCCAACTTCACCACTATTTAAAGCCATTGAGCAGTTTCTCTTAGCACATCACAGTTCTCAGCCTCAAAGTAAGTAATCCACACAGAAAGTTATTCCTAAACCATATCCATGACTTGTTCGCTTTCCCTCCTTCCTTTTCTCTTTCACATTCTCCTTCTCGTTGCCACCACCATCACCGTGCTGTATCCGGTGGAAGCCGGAAATGGACAGTGGCAGCTCCTACAAAAAAGCATTGGCATTGTGGGCATGCACATGCAATTACTCCACAACGACCGTGTCGTCATTTTTGACCGCACCGACTTTGGCTTATCCAACTTAGACTTACCCAATGGCAAGTGCCGCAAAAACCCAAGAGAGTTGGTTGTCAAAGACGATTGCACTGCTCACTCCGTCGAGTACAATGTTGCTTCCAATACATTCCGGCCACTGTTCGTAGAAACCGACGTGTGGTGTTCATCCGGTTCGGCGACTCCCGACGGTTCCCTGGTTCAGACCGGCGGGTACAACGATGGAGACCGTGCGGTGAGGATTTTCAATCCATGCCCCACATGTGATTGGCAAGAAATTGAAGGCGGACTTGCAGCTCGAAGATGGTACGCCACCAATCACCTGCTGCCAGATGGAAAACAAATCGTTATTGGTGGCAGAAATCAATTCAACTACGAGTTTTATCCCAAGAAAGGAGCCACAGCTACAAACACTTACAGTTTACCTTTTCTAGTGCAGACCAATGATGCTGGCGCTGAGAACAACCTTTACCCCTTTGTTTTCCTTAACGTGGATGGCAACCTCTTTATCTTCGCCAACAACCGTGCTATCTTATTCAACTACAATGACAACAAGGTTGTGAAAACATACCCTACTATACCAGGTGGAGATCCTAGGTCTTATCCTAGTTCAGGCTCAGCAGTGTTGTTACCTTTGAGGAATTTACAAGCGTCGTCTGTGGAAGCCGAGGTCTTGATTTGCGCCGGAGCCCCCAAAGGTTCTTACCAGCAGACTTTAAAGGGTCGGTTTGTCGGAGCTTTGAATACTTGCGCTCGGATCAAAATCACCGACCCGAATCCCCAGTGGGCTATGGAGACCATGCCAGGTGGTAGAACCATGGGTGACATGGTCATGCTCCCCAACGGCAACGTTTTAATCATCAATGGAGCAGCTGGAGGGACAGCTGGGTGGGATTCGGGTCGAAACCCGGTTTTGAACCCGTTTCTGTATAAAACAAATGGTAAGGCCGGGTCTCGGTTCGAGTTGCAAAAAGCGTCCGATATCCCAAGGGTGTACCACTCCACTGCCATTTTGCTTCGTGATGGTAGGGTACTTGTTTCTGGGAGCAATCCTCACATTTTTTACAAGTTCACCAACGTGTTGTTTCCAACAGAATTGAGGTTGGAAGCATTTTCTCCTTCTTATTTGGAGCCTGGATTCAATAATGTACGTCCAGAAATTGTTGTTCCCCAATCCCAAACCAAACTCAAATATGCTCAGAAGTTGAAGGTTCAATTCCAGGTGACGGGAAAATTAGAGAAGGATTCAATTTCGGTGACAATGTTGGCACCGCCTTTTACAACGCACTCGTTCTCCATGAATCAAAGGTTGTTAGTCTTGGAGCCAAACAATTTGAGTGATGTTGGAAAATTAACGTACGAAGTTGAGGTCACCACACCTCCTTCGGCTATTCTTGCACCACCCGGTTTCTATTTACTCTTTGTGGTTCATCAAGACATTCCAAGCCAGGGTATTTGGGTCCAAGTGATGTAATGTGATTTTCTTCCGGCACTGCTCGACAACGTACTTCATACATATATTTTTTAAATTATTGATTGATTTGAATGTCAGTTAACAGAATCGTGGATGAGCATTAATTTCATTTGGGAAAGTCAAATTCAAAAAAAGCTATGAGAATTGTAATTTCAAATTTCAATGGAGGGGTTTGTAATTATTGCTTGCTGTTATTCCTTGTCAGTTATTTTTTTACCGCCGACTACTCATTTTTATGCTTTACTTATTCAATACTTATTTTAAGGAAAAAATGTTTATCCTTTGAAATGATATAACTTGTGTCATTTCATTCTCACAAGTTGTAAAAAAATGTTAAAATTTGAGTTTCTACCATTTTTACGCATTTTTTCTAAGGACCATTTTTACACTGCGTTTCTAATATTTTTTTTTTTACATTTTTACACTACTTTTTTTCGGCCACTGTACGTAGAAACCGACATGTGGTGTTCATCTGGTTCATCTACTCCCGACGGTTCCCTAGTTCAGACCGGCGAGTTCAACAATAGAGACCATACAGTGAGGATATTTCAATCCATGCCCCACATGTGACTGACAAGAAATTGAATGTGGACTTAGAGCTCGAAGATGGTACGCCACCAATCACATGTTGCCAGATGAAAAATAAATCGTTATTGACAGGGAGATTTTTTCTATCTCCTCAATTTTTCTTCTCTCTTAAACTTTTGTGTATGAGTTTTATATTTATTATGTTGTAGGAAAAATGATTGTGTAATGTTATAGAGATTCATTTTGCGTGCCATAATTTTCTTTTTCTTTTTATTTTAAAATGTGTGGGCCCCACAAAATGTTGTGTGTGTAGGAAAATTTGTTGTGTTATGTTAAAGGAGAAAATGAAAACCCTTTGTGTATACAGGAAAGTGTTTCTATTTTATTTCCCTGTGACAGGAAAATCATATTACCCTATATATATTTACTTAAAATTTATTGCAAATTAACACGTAGCTTGTAGTGGGCCAAAATTCAAAAACAAAAACAAAAATATGGGCAATTGGCAGATTATATCGAAGGATGAAGGAATGAAAGCAAAAATGTGGGCAGTTGCATTTCATGTGGTATGTTTGATAAGTACCTTATTAATAATATGATAAGATTATGTAAAAGGAGAAAATAAAAAATAAAAAATAAAATATAATGTAATAAATATAAATATATTGGGTTGTGTGAGAATATATTGGGTTGGGTAACGAGAGGAAATATTGGTTATCCAATATTGGAATAAATCTTTGGTACTATTGTTGTACCAAAGATTCAATGCATCTTACCAATAAAAATATGACGTGTCAGTCAAAATTTTCTTTTTTTTTCTGTCAAATTTTCTCTCTCTTCTGACGTGTAATGCTCTCATTGATGGGATGTACTGAATTTAGGTGCAACAATAACACCAAAGATTTATTCCAATATTGATATCCTATCGTATTAAATCCTAACCCAGCCCCCCAATAGGATAAGAAATGAGACAATAGAATAAGCTAATCATATCCTATTGGCCTACCAAACAATAGATAAAAAGAGGATATGATAAGTTATCATATCCTATCTTATCTTCCTTATCGGTGCCCTAAACAGGCCCTAAGATTTAGTAGTAAGACAAAGATGTAGTAACTACAACCTCCCCTATTATAAATACTCATATTAAGGACAAAATAAAACAGAAAAGGTTATAATCCAATCTTTCTTTATATATTTCCCTCTCTCTATATATTTTGCTCTGTCTCCCTTTCGTTTTTTTTTTCACTTATTTTTTCAAACCTGCAACTCCGCCCATGTGTGCTTGCATGCATGGTCTGTCCCAAGCCAGGATAAAGGAGGAGGGTTGGCGTCAGGTTTTGCGAACCGGCCGTAAAAAATAGCTATATTTTTATGTGATGAACCTATATGATTTTTCGTTGGGGCGTACCCTTCATAGCGACGCGTTGCATCGAGCCCCGGGTGTAGCGAAAAATGGGCTAGGGTCCTTGCCACAAGGCAAGGCGCTGCATCGGGCCCGGGGTGTAGTGAAAAGTGAGCTAGGGTCCTTGCCCCAAGGCAAGGCGCCAGGTCTTCACCCGGATTTGGTGAGAAGTATGCCAGGGTCCCAACACGCAGATGGGCGAGCGTGGCGGGCAAGCACAGCCCAGGGGTTAAGGATGAGATTGGGCAGCTGGAACATAGGAACCTTAACGGGTAAATTGAGGGAGTTGGCAAATGTTTTTTGCTAGAAGGAAAGTGAATATTGTTTGTTTGCAAGAAACTAAGTGGGCTGGAGAAAAGGCCAAGGAAGTGGATGGAACTGGTTTCAAGTTATGGTACACAGGTACTAACAAGAGTCGAAATGGTGTTGGAATTATGATCGATAAAAGTTTCAGAGATAAAGTTGTGGACGTCAAAAGGAAAGACGACAGGATTATTCTGGTTAAGCTTGTTGTGGGTGATTTAATCCTGAATATCCTCAGTGTGTATGCACCCCAAGTTGGATTGCAACCAACTGACAAAAGCCAATTTTGGGAAGACTTGGAGGAGGTTTTGAGGGGAATACCTCGAGAGGAGAAGATTTTCTTAGGAGGAGATCTAAATGTTCATGTTGGTAAAAACAATGGAGGTTTTGATAGAATCCATGGAGGTTTTGGTTATGGGATGAGAAACGAGACTGGAGAAGATATCTTGAATGTTGCACTAGCCTACGATTTGATGTTAGTGAACTTTTTTTCAAAAAAGGGAGTCACACCTAATCACTTATCATAGTGGCCAAAATCGTAGTCAGATTGATTTCTTTCTGGCTAGAAGAGAAGATAGAATTTCTTGTATCGACTGTAAGGTCTACCCTGGAGAGTGTGTTGCTACGCAACATAAGCTGGTAGTCTTGGATGTTCGGTTCAACAAAGTACTTACAATGAAGAAGAGGGCTTAGAACCCAAGGATAAGGTGGTGGAAGCTTAAGGAGGGAAAAGAGAGAGTTCAATGAAAGAATGTTGCACGATGGACCTTGGGAGTTTGATGGAGAAGTAAATGCAATATGGAATGAGATGGCTAAGTATATTCAAAACTTGGGAAGGAGGGTGTTGGGAGAAAGTAAAGGAAATGGATTTCATACAAAGGAAACATGGTGGTGGAATGGAGAGGTGCAAGAGGCAATTAAACATAAGGAGTGCTTTAGATCTTTGCATAAAAGTCCCAGTGAAGAGAACTTGCAAAAGTTTAGATTGGCGAGAAAAAATGCAAAGAAAGCAGTGCGAGAAGCTAGGGGCAAGGTTTTCGACGAGTTGTATAAAAATCTTTGGAGCAAGGATGGTGAAAGAGGTATTTATAAACTTGCAAAGATAAGGGATAAGAAAAGTAAAGACCTCACCCAAGTTAGATGCATCAAGGATGAAAATAAAAAACTTCTGATGAGAGATGAAGATGTAAATGAAAGATGGTTGAACTACTTTAACAAGCTGTTTAATGGGGATAAAGATACAAGCGAGGTGGACTTGGAGGACGCGTATGTTGATATGAATAGAAGATTTGTACGCGGAATTAATACACATGAAGTTAAGGAGGCTTTAAAGAGGATGAAGACTAATAAAGCCGGGTCTGATGGTGTCCCTATTGAAATGTGAAGAGGCCTAGGGGATGTGGCAATAAAATGGTTGACCAATCTTTTCAATAAGATTCTCCTGACAAATAAGATGCCTGATGCTTGGAGGAAAAGTATGATTGTGCCTATCTATAAAAACAAGGGAGATATACAGAATTGTTCAAACTATAGAGGCATTAAGCTAATGAGCCATACTATGAAGTTGTGGGAGAGAGTTATTGAACATCGCTTGAGGAGAGATACCAAGGTTTCTGTAAATCAATTTGGATTTATGCCAGGAAGATGTACCATGGAAGCCATTTTCTTGATGCGACAACTTATGGAAAGATACCGAGAAAAGAAGAAGGACTTGCATATGGTGTTCATAGACATTGAGAAAGCATACGATAGGGTTCCAAGGAAAGTTTTATGGTGGGTTCTGGAGAAGAAAAAGGTTTCACCAAAGTATGTAAAGGCAATCCAGGATATGTATGATGGGGCTACTACATGTGTAAAAGCTTGTAACGGAACGTCAAGTTATTTTCCTATCATGGTTGGTGTACACCAAAGGTCGGCTCTAAGTCCTTATCTTTTTGCCTTAGTTATAGATGAACTAACAAAAGATATTCAAGAGGAAGTGCCATGGTGTATGCTTTTTGCAGACGATATTGTGCTTATTGATGAGAGCAAGGAGGGTGTTAATAGAAAACTTGAATTGTGGCGAAGCACATTGGAATCCAAAGGATTTACATTAAGTCGAAGCAAGACTGAGTATCTGAAGTGCGAGTTTTCTCTGGTACGAGATGGGGACCAAGAGCCCGTGCATTTAATTGGTCAAGAGGTACCCAAAAAAGATGCTTTTAAATACTTGGGCTCCATTTTACAAAAAGGTGGAGAGATTGATGAGGATGTTAATCATAGAATCAGAGCAGGTGGATGAAATGGCGCAGTGCATCTGGATTTTTGTGTGATCGCAAAATCCCCCTTAAGTTAAAAGGAAAATTCTATAAAACGGCAGTAAGACTGGCAATGCTATATGGAGCGGAATGCTGGCCAGCACATAGGCAACATGAGCATAAGATGGGAGTAGCAGAGATGAGGATGTTAAGGTGGATGTGTGGTTACACAAAGATGGATAAGATAAGAAATGAAGATATTCGACGAAAGGTCGGAGTAGTACCGGTTGCCGAGAAGATGAGAGAACATAGATTGAGGATGGATAAGATAAGAAATGAAGATATTCGACGAAAGGTCGGAGTAGTACCGGTTGCCGAGAAGATGAGAGAACATAGATTGAGGTGGTTTGGGCATGTGATGAGAAGGCCCCTGGATGCTCCTGTAAGAACAGAAGTTTGTTACCAAGAGCTCAACACAAAAAGAGGCAGAGGTCGGCCGAAACTTACTTGGGGGAAGGTAGTAAAACAAGATTTAACGGAGTGAGATATAGAATGACGGACGGTATGTCTTAGAACAGAATGGAAAAAAGCTATAAGTATGGTGGAGAGTTAGACCCGTGGTTATTCCTATGTTCCAGATGGTCACTTTTTAGTCCTTTTCCCCTTCATTTCCCCCACTTCTTCTTGTCCCTTTCTTTTTCACTTTTATTTATTTATATATACATTTATATATATATATATATATATATATATTTATTATTATTTTTATTTTTATTTTATTTTTTCAACAATTTTATATCTTTCATGTGAGTTCATCTACCACCGACCCCAATTAATTTGGGATAAAGGTGATGTTGATGTTGATTTTTTCAAACCTGCATAAAGCTACCGATGTAACGAGCCTTGAGGTCATTTTGCTCTCTCCCCCTTTCATTTTTTTTTTTTCACTTATTTCTTCAAACCTGCATAATGCTACCAATGTAACGAGCCTTGAGGTCAAACAGAAAAAATATTCACCAGTTGTTCACTGCCATGACAAACACAAGAATAGTTATCTGTTAGGAGTCCCACATTGATTGTGTAGGCAATTAGTATGAGATTTATAAAACCTTGGGCACTCCCACCCTTTGAGTTAGCTTTTGGGGTGGTGATCTTATGGGTTCATATCATTTGGTGCTCTCGTTGAGAGTCGGACTGCGGAAAGGGCTACCTGATAGGTGGGTGAAGCCCCTGAAAGGGGGAAAGGCTACCACCGGGTCAGAGTGAAAGCCGCCGTGGACGTCGGCCTTTAAAGGGGACGGTAATGTTAGGAGTCCCACATTGATTGTGTAAGCAATTAGTATGTGATTTATAAAGCCTTGGGCACTCCCACCCTTTGAGCTAGCTTTTGGAGTGGTGATCTCATGGGTTCCTATCATTATCACACCCCATAAAAGTCTTAAAACAGAGTGAGTAGTGTAAAAGTTATTGTATTTTATGAGTACATGCGAAGACCAAGAAGAAGACTACAAACGTAAAGACAAAAAAAGATAATAAAAATGCACAGAAAAAATTAGATTGCAAAATAAGGAAAACAAAATAACAAGTTATAACTATAAAATTAAAATCCTTAATAGGAAAAGACTAACACCCTACCACGGAGCTTCATCAACATGACAGTGACCACACCTCACTCTTTCTATTAGTTCCCCTTCTTGGGAACCTGTATTGATTAAATTCACTACAAACAAATCAAGTAAAAACCCTAGATTTTAGCTAACAAAATAACCAAAACCAATTAAGTTAAAAAAAAGGAAGAAATTGAGAGAGAGAAATGGGCACAAATCGAGAATAAGATCTGCATACTATCTGTTAGTGGGTACAAGGACCTCCTTGAGCTTCACAATCAGAGTCACTTGAGCTCTAGAGTATCCTTGTCCTCGCCGGCGAGTTCTTCTCATATGAGAGAGAAAGAGATAATTTTTTTTGGATATAATGCAACTTCCTTAACTTAGTTGAGATAACAACAATTTATCCATCAACATTGCAAAATATGTAAGTCTAAAAACATTTGGCTTAGATCAATTAGATTGAACTGCGACGAGAACTGGAAAGGAAATTGAGAAATGAAAGGGACCTGAACACGACCGTCGCCGGAGGTAGAAGGGGCGAGAATGGGAGCGCGATCGACGCCGAACACCTTGGCTTTCCGAGGAAGGTCGGTGTCTCTCACGTGCGACGGCGTGGTAGCAGGTTCAGGTTGGCCATCGGGTTCTTCGCGGAGGTCGTGATTGTCCTTCGCAAACCCTACGAACCCAACTATCCTTCTCAAAAACCTCATAACAAATCCCAATCACACAGGGATAAAGGTAAGTTAAACGACGACGCAGCAGATTGCAATCGAATTGGTTCACTTTTTTTTTAAAGATAAAAATGATATTCTCGTTACCAAAATTTTCTACTACTAATTTATTACTTATAAAGTTTTTGAAATGAGTGAAAATATTGATCCAATGGTGATTAGATAGATAGTCAGATAAGTAAGAATATCTGTGAATGAGTGAATGCTGAAATTTGAGAAATTTATGGATCGAGCTTTAAGATTGTGGAAGGGATGGGTTGGGCTTAATTCGCCACTTTCTTGTTACTGTCTAATAAAATTGGAAATTATATAAAATTAGGGAATACCATATATCATCTTAAAGGATGAGAGTTTATATTATTTTAGATTTTAATCGTTGATTTTTGTCCATCAACAGTTATAATTTATTAAATCAAAATTATTAATTAATTAATAATAAATTTGGCCCATTATGTTTGACCTAATAAATTATAACCGTTGATGGACGGAAATCAACGGTTAGGATCTAAAATGATATAAGATTATATCCTTTAAAAGAATAGATATTTTTCCCATAAAATTATACCACATTTTATTTAAATGTGGTTAAAATATAGGAGGAGGTTATACTTACGACTTATTTTTTTTACTACTTCTTACTACTAAATTTTAATTGATGATTTCTTCGACCTATCGATTATAATTTATGATACTAAGAGGTAGTAAAAAAAATAAGTTGTAAGTATAACTTTTTCCAATAAAAAAAATATAGATGACCCAAGTGTGGTGGCTCAGTTGGTAACATGAGAACTCAGTAGTGAAAGAAGACCTCAGTTCAAATCCCACCAACATTAATCATCTATTTCAAAAAGGTAATCCAAAAAGTAATTAGGATCAGTTTCAAAACAAAAAAATATATAGATGATATGAAAGATTAATTAATATTCATTATTATTTCTCCCCATCCGAGTCCCAGGCCGCGGTGAGGCTTATAAGAGACGCTGACGTAACACTCCACGCACACACACTCTCTTGGTCGATGTCATTAGAGCTACCATCGCTGAGGCAGGAGCCCAGGTCTGATATACACCCCCTCACTCTCCCTCTCTCCCTCTCTCTCTCTCTCTCTCTTCAATGCTAATCTATTTTGCAAAATCGTTTGCCTAGGTCTTCCTTTCGGTTTTACTCTTCAACATTCAGGCGCCAATTCACTAGATACACTTCGCTCTTACCTTCACTCATCGGAAGAAGAAGCTTTATCGAGAATTGGTTGTTTTTCTCTTTGTTTGCAGCGTTTGGGCTTTGATTCGCGTGTAGATGGTTGGATTAGGTTTAAATTTCCCCATTCTATACCTACTGATTTGTTCCAATTAGGATCCCCCTAGAAACATGAGCCTTACCTTTTTCATGACTGAGAAGTTGAAAGCCATGGTTCACATTCGATATTTTTGCATGTTGATTTGGGCACTGAAGTTGGGATAGAGGATTTTGTTTTAGAAATATTTTATTTGAAACCTAGGGCTGCGTAGGAATGATGGATGGAGAAGATATGAGTTCTGTGACCAAGAAGAGGTCTAAAGAGGAGGAAACCTGTTTTCTCTCGGATGATAACGAGCCCATTGGCTCTGTATTTAAGCTAAAGATGCCACGCCGTGCGAAGAAGAAGGTTAGCTTGGCATCAGAGGGCATTGGTGGTGATGGAGGTAAGAATGCTGACTCTGTTGGGAAAAATTTGACTGCCGCACAAGTGGATTTGGGGGGTATGGATGATACCCTGGCTAGTTTTAGGAAGAGGTTGAAGGGTCCAAAGAGAGATCAGGGACCTAGAGCTATCAGAGGAAGAATTCCTGCTTTGAATGTGGTGGAGGAGTCTTCTGATAGGTCTTTGAATTTTTCTGGTGAGGATGGAGATTTGGATGAAAAATCTTCATTGAGTAAGAACAATGTCAGTGAGGTGCGGGATGTGGTGGATAGTGGATTTGATTTGGCTACAGAGATGAAGATTTCAGGCATCTGTCAAGCTAAAGTAGAGGGACCTAATATGGATTTGGCACTGAAGGGAATTGAGGGTCATGCTGTGTCTCATGATGATATGGTTGATCGGGGGACCAGTAACACCCCAAAATATGAGAAATTATTGCTTAATGATGACCTGCAGCACTCTCCTGGTGAACCAATGGAAAAATCCTCGTCAGCAATGTTCCAAAAGCAACAATCTAAAGAAGATAGTGATTCTCTTTCCCACCAAAAGGTTGCATTGGAAGAAAGAATTCTCAATGATGGTTTAAAGAAGTGTTCTGCCAGATTGCATGAAGTTGAAGAAATAATTGACACTGTTTCTCTCCCAAAAGTGGGGGAAGGGGTGTGTGGGTTTAGTGAGATTGAGCTCAAGAGCAGATTGACTAATGAACAAGCACAAGTGTGTAATAGTACTTCAGAACATGGTGATTTTACTTCTGTGGAGAAAGAAAAGTTCTTACCTTCTTGTGACACTGAGCCCTTGACTAAATTATCTGAAAATATATTGAATGATAAAAATCATCTGGTTTCCGGAGAAGTTTTCCAGGGATCCTCAATAAATGGAACTGAGTTTCTTTCTGGTAGAAGTTGCTGTGACCGCAATAGTCTAGATACAAAGGTTGAAGTGCAAGATCTTGTTTTAGGTTTTTTTCCTGAAAAAAATGCTGTCATTGCTGGTGCTAGTTTATTTCGTAAGGTGTCTAATGAGGCCAATGAATCGGAATTGTCTGTTCAGTCAAATCACCCTGCGAATCCTCCAGAAACACATAATATTCTAAAGGACTCTATTGTGTCCATTCCGAAATGCAGATCGATGTTAGAACCGACCCAACCTTCTAACAATACGTCTGAAGAGGGTTCTCTTCCAAACGATGATTGTTTCTATGCCATTCAAGAAACCAGTGGTGCCTCCCCTCAGAGTGCAATTCCAGGGGAAAATGATAATTATGCAGACTATGTTGCTTCCGGGTCTGATGTTGCCAACAAAGATGATAAAACATCAGCTGTTATGCGCCGCATGGCCAAAAAACGACGGCATGGAGACATGGCTTATGAAGGAGATGCTGATTGGGAGGTTTTGATAAATGACCAAGCTTTTTCTGAAAGCCAAGGTGTTGCTGATGGTGATAGACCGAGAGTGAAGCTTGATTCCTCTTTGAATGTTGTTGAAGAGTCTGAAAGTGTTGCAGTAGCAGTATCAGCTGGGCTGAAAGCCCATGCAGCTGGTCCACTTGAGAAAATAAGATTTAAGGATATCTTAAAGCGTAAAGGTGGTCTCCAGGAATATTTGAATTGCAGGTCAGTAGACAACCTTTCAAACAGGTTTTTGCATTTGCTATTTTGCTTGCAATTGGTCTTTCATAATGTTCAGAAAGGTTACTTTCTTCAGTATTTTGGTTTTTATAGTGTCTTGTGCTTCAAATATACGTAACTGTTTTAGTTCCTTTATGACTTGATTGAATGCATTATTTGTGTTGGTTGCTGAAACATGAAAATCACGATATTAAAGTTTTGCTGTATCTGATCTCTTTTGGATTTTCTTGTATAATTGGGCAGAGGACAGCTCGTTTGTCGTCATTTGGAAAGAAATAAGAGGGAAATAAAATAGGAAGTTAGCACTTATGCAATGATGTCTCTTTTTTGTTGGTTCAAATTTTTTTTTTTTCCTTTTTGACCATTGTCTACACTGGGTCTTGCCCTTTATTTGACCATTGTATGTTTCTGAGTTTCATATTTTTTCAGGTTGAATTGTTGTGGGCAAGGGCAAGGCCTTTCTTCCTATATTTGCTCTGAAATGGAATATTTTAAAGATGGTTACCACCCATTTGGACGAGTTTGTTTGCTCCATTTTTTTTCTTTTTTGATTGATATGTAATTGATGATTAATTGTATATTATATGATTATGAGTTCATGTGGTGATTTTATTGCAAATAGTGTCTTTCTCTCCCTCGCTTTTGTTTATTTCTTTGCAATAGCTCTTTGTCACCATCTTTTTACTTTTACATTTTAAAGATATGTTGGTTGCAGTACTGTCAATCATGTATACTTCTATTCAAATTCATAAGCTGCTATCCTTAATTATTGTTCATTGTTTATTTGGGAAGTTGGCTACTGTTATCAGTTATGTTTAACATATTATTTGTAGTAGAGTATCATCATTGCTCTATTTTTGCTTGATTAGCTTTTACTTTCTGATTTCTTCTTTTAGGGATGGGATTTAGTTTTTGATTGCTTTTTTCTTGTGAGTCTCCATCAAAATTCGTTTAAAAATCAACCTTAAAAAACTCAAATGAGCATATTGCAGCACCTGCTTAGCTTTAGATGCTTACGTATTTATCACTTAACCTGGGATATACTGGATTTCAGGCTTCTGTTTATTTTTAACAGAGAATCTTAGTTCAAACTTTGGATGCCTTTTGTAATAAATTCTACATATTTGTTTTCTTTCTTTTTTTGAAATAAAAAAAATAAATTCTATGTCTTTGAATTTATATGTATTGCAGAAATCAGATCTTAAGTCTCTGGAGCAGGGATGTCAGGCGTATTTTGCCTCTTGCTGACTGTGGGGTTAGTGATACTCCTTCGGTGGATGAACCTCCTCACTCTTCTCTTATTAGGGAGGTCTATGCATTTCTCGATCAATGTGTAAGTTTGTTCTGCAAATTATGCAGCTATCAACTCTCATTTTCTTTACTCATTTATTGGAATGTATGGATGTATATGGAAAAGAACCAAAGGCATATTTAAAAAAAAAAAAACTTTTTCAAAAAACTCCAAAAATATTTACAATAATGGGTAGTCTTGTACATGTGTGCAAGATGCCATTGCAAGGCGCCACCAAAAAGTAAATTGTTGTGCTGCCAAGTGGCTAGTGCAGGGGGAGGTGCTAGTTCATGTGACATTCGGCGGTAGTCACATGGCACACTTTCCCCCTCTTTCCTAATAATTAATTCACAAACGTCACCATTAATTAATCATTGATCAGAAAGAAACACGGACACACATAACAAAATGGAAAAAGGAAAACTCATTAATGTACCATCAATTCACCAATAACCCATCTGTGCTACCCATTCATTCACAACGACCTTTGCCTTCACCGTCTGGAACCATGGCCGCCAACAACTATGAAATCTTCAACTGCTTTGGCAGGAAATTCCCCATCGTTGAACCAGGCCCCCACTTGATGTCAAACAAGTGTTTTACGAGTTCACTGCCGATGCCCCATGTCTGTCGATCACCTCCACCGGTTCCTGGCAGAGCACCAGGGTGAAATGGATTGTACCCCATTGGATTCTGTCTGAATCCTCTTCCACCCTTATGCTCAATGTTTTGTCAAACTTGAAGGTCTAAATGGTCCTGCAAATATTTCTTTCCAACTCAAAGGAATGATGAAGAGGACAAAATATAGAGTCGTTCGATTGATGAGGGGTAGAGAAACGTTGATCTAGTTGCTTTGGAGAGAATGGGAAGGAAGAACAGAGATGACTGTTCATTTTTTCTGCACAGTATAGATTTGTCAAAGAACCACTTCAACCCAAAACCTTAAGGTGTTAGGTGACGGCCTTTTTTAATGATTTTTATTATATACTCTAACACACCCCCTCACGCAAGAGCCCTTTGGGCTTGAAGCGTGGAATATGGCACAAGCCCATTATTGGTCTGCTTTGTGATGCACGAGCCCATTCTTTTGGTCTGCCTTGTGTTTTCTTAATTCCACCTGAAAGTGGGGGGTGATGAGTTTTGAACTCGTGACCTCATGGTCCCTGAAGCTCTGATACCATGTTAAAGAACCAATTCAACCCAAAACCTTAAGGTATTAGGTGACGGCCTTTTTTTAATGATTTATATTATATACTCTAACACACCCCCTCACGTAAGAGCCCTTTGGGCTTGAAGCGTGGAATATGGCACAAGCCCATTATTGGTCTGCCTTGTGATGCACGAGCACATTCTTTTGGTCTGCCTCGTGTTTTCTTAATTCCACCTGAAAGTGGGGGGCGATGAGTTTTGAACTCGTGACCTCATGGTCCCTGAAGCTCTGATACCATGTAAGAACCTTGGGATACACCACCCCAAAAGCTAGCTCAAAGGGTGGGAGTGCCCAAGGCCTTATAAAGGCCACATTAGTTGCTCATACAACCAATGTGGGACTATACATCTCAACAAGATTGAATAAATAGCATTAAATTGGGTCAATGGGAATAGGAAGAGCATGGAGGAGTGATAGGGTCAATGGTATTTGGAGTGAATGGGAGATGGTAAAATCAATGGCAGTAATTGGGTTGGTGAAAGAGGATTGGAAAAAAAATAATTACCAGGAGAGAGGAGGCATGAGTGCCACTTGGCTAGAATCTATCATGGCACATATGCAAAGTTTTTTAAATTGTTGGTGCTGTTCCACATGACATCTTGTAAGGCATCACTTGCAATGGCGTCTTGAACACATGGCAAGACTGCCCTATCGTGGTAATTTTTTTTTTTGTTTGTTTTAATTACCCCTTTGGTTCTTTTCCCGATGTATACTTATTTGGCTTTATTAACTTGAAATGATTTTTCTTTTGGTAAAACCATTTTTTGTGTCTATTTGTTGGTAACATTGGAACTTTATAACCAAATTTCTGCAGGGTTATATAAATGTTGGAATTGCCTCTCGAAAGGAGAACATCAAAAGTAGTGCAAGGCATAGTTATATACTTGTAAGAGATAAAGGATTTGAGGAAAGTTCTGCAGCTTCTGTTGCTGATTCTGAAGATGGAGTTTCCTTTATTGTTGGTCAGACTAAAAAGTCAGATGCATCCATAGAGATTAAGACTAAGAGTGGTTTTACAATAGATCATGAAGTCCTGACAACTGAAGCTACAGAAGACAGGAGACATTTTAATGCGGTGACAATGGATTTATCAATCATGACCCAACATGAAGAAAGAAAGAGTGATGATAATCACGAAAATGGTGGGATTCAGGATGGATTAAGTGGAATTATACATGTGAGTGTTAACAATTCTGAGCAAAGCAATGAATCAGCCTGTGTTAAATCTGGCCTGGGTGATCAGATAGGTGATCTACTGCAGTCTGATTCAGAGGCTAGAAAAAGAGTAATTGTCATTGGAGCTGGTCCTGCTGGGCTAACTGCTGCTCGCCACTTGCAACGTCTAGGATTTCCTGTAACTGTACTTGAGGCGAGGAGTAGGATAGGAGGCCGTGTATTTACAGATTGCTCATCTCTTTCTGTCCCTGTGGATCTTGGTGCTAGCATTATCACTGGTGTTGAGGCTGATGTGGCTACTGAGAGAAGACCGGATCCTTCATCATTGGTTTGTGCTCAGTTGGGCCTTGAGTTGACTGTGCTAAATAGTGACTGTCCACTTTATGACATAATGATGGGACAAAAGGTTCCTGCAGATATGGATGAAGCACTGGAAGCTGAATACAATAGTCTTCTTGATGACATGGTATTACTTGTTGCACAGAAGGGTGAACAAGCCATGCGAATGTCCCTTGAAGATGGTTTAGAATATGCCCTTAAGAGGCGCCGTTTGGAACGCTGTGGAAGAAGTAGTGAAGAAATTGAACAAAAAAATTCTGCAGATGATCCATTTGATTCCAGAAGAAATGATACTCAGGAAAAAAAATTTGAAGTGGAGGTTTTGAGTCCTCTGGAGAGGAGGGTTATGGATTGGCACTTCGCTAATTTGGAGTACGGATGTGCTGCTCTTCTTAAGGAAGTTTCTCTTCCCTATTGGAATCAAGATGATGTGTATGGTGGATTTGGGGGAGCTCATTGTATGATTAAAGGGGGTTACAGTACTGTCACTGAGTCTTTAGGAGAAGGGCTTGCAATTCACTTGAACCATGTTGTAACTAATGTGTCATATGGAAGCGAGGAACCTGGCCAGGGTGATAAAGTGAAAGTTTCTACATCAAATGGCAATGAGTTCTTTGGAGATGCTGTCCTGATTACTGTTCCATTAGGCTGTTTGAAGGCTGACACTATAAAATTCTCCCCTCCTTTGCCCCCATGGAAATATTCTTCTATTCAGCGTCTTGGTTTTGGAGTTCTCAATAAAGTGATCTTGGAATTTCCTAGTGTTTTTTGGGATGATGCTGTGGACTACTTTGGTGCAACAGCTGAGGAGACAAGCAAAAGAGGCCATTGCTTTATGTTCTGGAATGTCAGGAAGACAGTTGGGGCTCCAGTCCTCATAGCATTAGTGGTTGGGAAGGCAGCCATATATGGTCAAAATTTGAGCTCTTCTGATCATGTCAACCATGCATTAATGGTTCTCCGGAAACTTTTTGGGGAGGCTTCAGTGCCTGATCCTGTTGCTTATGTCGTGACTGATTGGGGTAGGGATCCTTTTAGCTATGGTGCTTACTCTTATGTTTCTGTTGGAGCATCAGGAGAAGACTATGATATATTAGGGAGGCCAGTTGATAACTGCTTATTTTTTGCTGGTGAAGCAACCTGCAAAGAGCACCCTGATACAGTTGGTGGTGCAATGATGAGTGGACTCCGGGAGGCTGTGCGCATAATTGACATATTGAGCACCGGAAATGATTATACTGCAGAGGTAGAGGCAATGGAGGCTGCACAGAGACAGTCAGATACTGAAAGGGATGAAGTTAGGGATATAATAAAGAGACTCAATGCAGCAGAGCTTTCTAACGTATTGTACAAGAAATCTTTAGATGGTGGTCGAATCCTAAGCCGGGAAGCTTTACTAAGGGACTTATTCCTTAATGCAAAAACCAATGCTGGGCGATTGCATGTGGCCAAACAGTTGCTAAGTCTTCCTGTTGAAAACTTGAAATCCTTTGCTGGGAGTAAAAAGGGGCTAACCGTTCTCAACTCATGGATACTGGTACTGTTGTATAGCTGGATGCATTATTTTCAAATTATTTTATCTTCTTTTGATAGACAGTATGTGTGATCTTTGCCATTAAAAAGTAAATCATCTTTATCTTATGGTGATAGAATTTCTTAGATTATGTGCTTGATAGTTCATATTTCAAACAGGACTCCATGGGGAAGGATGGCACCCAACTCTTGCGGCATTGTGTGCGTCTTCTTGTGCTTGTTTCAACTGATCTACTTGCTGTACGCTTATCAGGTACTTGTGTTTTTTAGTTGTTTTTTGGGGAAGGTGGATATGACTTTTCATTAATATGTGCATGCAAATATATGGTCTATGTGAGGCCATGTCTTGTATCTAATAGTTAAAAAAAAAAAAAAATTAGATTGATGTCAAACTTAGTTTGTCTTATGATTATCTTTTCCTTTTAGTTTGTCTTATGATTATCTTTTCCTGTCTGGTGATCAACCCAGTGAAACTATGAATTATGAAATGGAAGATATATTTATGCTTCAGTAGATTATTCTGTCCAGATGGAGTCATGTGTAAATATGATATCAACATTTTCCCCACTATTTTTGTTTTTGTTTTCAATCAGGCATTGGGAAAACAGTGAAGGAAAAAGTTTGTGTACATACTAGCCGTGATATTCGTGCTATAGCAAGCCAATTGGTTAGCGTATGGCTTGAAGTCTTCCGCAAGGAAAAAGCATCTAATGGAGGATTAAAGCTGTCAAGACAAGCAACTGCTACAGATATATCAAAGAGAAAAACCTATAAAGATTCAGCCTCGGGAAAGCCACCTCTTAGTACGCATCATATTACCTTTGAGAATAAAGGAGGCATACTAACTCCTGCAAACAATTCACCTTCCATAGCACATGTGAAGAAATCTCACACCAAACAAGGAAGACAACAAGTGGCAAATGACTTAAGGCATGAGGTCAGTTCTTCCAGTTCCAAAGGTTCAATGGGCAAAGTAGTCACTGAGATGGAGGATAACCACTGTGCTATGTCTGAAGAAGAACAGGCTGCTATAGCTGCTGCAGAAGCTGCTCGTGCTAAAGCACTAGCTGCTGCTGAGGTTTGTTTCTCTTGAAACATTTAGTTTTCATGCTAATAATCTGCTGGTATGGATTTGGTACTTTCTCAGATCAATTGATAGTCACGAGCAAAATTCCTTGGCCATTTTGCTTGTGTTATGGCTCTGGTTGTTTAGTGATAAGAGTTGGTATTACAGAAAGGTAAAAAGAAAAAAAAAAAATGCCAATGGAAGGAAAAATTTATTTATTGACAAGAAAATGAAATGAACACACGAGACATTTCTCTTGCTAAGGGGATTCCCCTTCAACTAAGCACTCTCAGCCTAACACAGTATTTTTCAAAAGCTGCCACAAAAGGAGAGCCAACTCCCTTATATACAGTATCTAAGCTGTCAAAAGCCAACAACCATCTAACTACCTAACTAACAAGTTTAACTGCCAATACAACAATTACAACTAACAAGGGCCACTGATTAATGCCCCAACTACTTTCCTAATATAGGTCGTAACAGCTTGTTGCAAATGTGCCTGTCCCTGATATTCTTATGTGCTAGAACTCTTTCAGTATGATGTGATTTGGGTGTACAGTAATTGTAGCATAATTATGCTGGGACTAGGCCTATGTGTGATTCAAATTTGCTTGTTTTGAGTAAATATGAAACAGTTTATTGACTCAAACAAGTCTTGCTATCTTTTGGCTAACCTCGTTAATTGCTGGCTCGGAATTTGGTCCTCATTTTTCTATTTATAATCAATATTTATTTTTTCAATAATTACATGTGAATTATGAGTATATGGCCTGAATTTAACACAATCAATTGCATATTATTCGTGAATTATTATTCCAACTAAAAATTATAACACTTGTTTTTTTTTTTTTAAGGCAGGAATCTTTTCTTTTTAGATATTTCGCTATTAAATTTAATATTGTTAGTTAAAATTTTAATGAGTCAAAACTTGTTTATTGAATGATCCATATTGTTCAACTCAGGTTCATCTCAAAATTCGTGAACCAGCTCATCGAGTCAATTGAGAAGTTGACCCTGTTGAGTTTATTTGCCAGCCCTAATTTTGTAGATACAGGTGTTATACTGTTGAAGTATCATAATTGTATCGTCTTATTGGATGAAGATTGTGTGTTTGGTGAAACATTGGCTAATTGGTTTTAAATACTATCAGAATTGCTTACGCTTTGGCTTACACTGAATCATAGTAATTGCTAACTGGTACCTGATCAATTGTGTTGCACATTGGCAACCTGAAATTGGCATGTTGGAAGACATTTTTCACCTTAGATAATTTCAGGATGACCATCTCTTGCTTTGCAAATTACAACCAGTTTTGTTGTTATTGTAACTGCCTCCCTGACCTCTGGTTAATATGGGTAGTTTAGGATCCTTGATCTGTTTTCTCCTTTGGTTTTAAGATCATTGATATTGTTTTTTTACTATGTAAGGAAACTGCCTATATAGAGGGTGTACTGTAGGAAGTGTAACAGGGGACCACAACCCTATGTGGGGTCAGGCCCCATGAGTTGGAAATTAGTGGAGAAGGCTGTTAGACCTGAGTGGGAAATTAAGGGAGAAGGCTGTTAGTTAGTTACACAGCCTCAGGTTACCGTAAGAGAGGAGGGAAGGGGTGTGAGAGGATATCAGAAGTAGATTGTTGAGAGAAGTCTCGGGAGAGACTAGAGCCTCTTGAGTGCTCTGTTTATCTTTTCTTTTTCGTTTTCATCTCTGTAATAACAAACACTAATCTGATATCTATTCTTTTTGTTTTGTTCTTTGCAGGCATATGCCTCTGCTGAAGCCAGGTGCAATACACTACTCCAGCTTCCAAAGATACCCTCATTCCACAAATTTGCTAGACGGGGGCAATATTCACAAAATGATGAGAATGATAGTAGGAAAAAGTGGTCTGGTGTTTTGGGAAGGCAAGATTGTATTTCAGAGATCGATTCTAGGAATTGCAGAGTTAGGGACTGGTCTGTTGATTTCTCTGCTGCTTATGTTAACCTGGATAATTCCAGAATGCCAGTTGATAACCTCTCACAACGGAGTCATTCAAATGAGATTGCCAGCCATTTGAATTTCAGAGAGCACTCAGGGGAAAGTGTTGCTGTGGACAGCAATATATACACAAAAGCTTGGATTGACAGTGATGATGGTGTGGGAATAAAAGACTATCATGCCATTGAGAGATGGCAATCTCAAGCAGCTGCAGTGGATTCTGATTTTTCTAATCCAACCATACGTTTGAAGGATGAGGAGGATTCAAATGCCTGTTCAAGACTACCCAGCTGGAAGCATGATGGTATGGCAAATGAGAGCTCTATTTCACAGGTTACTGTAAATAAGGAGAATTTAAATGTTCATCCTCGAGGAGCAGATCATATTAAACAGGCTGTTGTGGATTATGTTGCGTCACTGCTTATGCCCCTTTATAAGGCAAGGAAACTAGATAAAAATGGATACAAGTCTATAATGAAGAAAAGTGCAACCAAGGTAATTTTCTCCCATCAATTTTTTGCTTCTCCTTTCTATTTGCTAAATTGAAAATTGTTACTTTATGGTTTGGTTTGGTAGGTTATAAGGAATAACTGATCTTGAATATCATCTCAAGAGACTATAGTCTTGTTCCATTTCTTACGTTACCAGGTTTAAGTTTCAGGTTATGGAGCAAGCCACAGATGCAGAAAAAGCCATGTCTGTTCATGAGTTTCTAGATTTTAAGCGAAAGAATAAGGTACTTTGCCTTCTATGTAATAATCCTATATGACTTATTCCGAACACCTCCTTCCAGAATGTTATTCATGCTGCTGATGTTGCCATGATTTCCTACTTGCTTTTGACAATTAACTCTTTCCTTTGTTACTGAGTTTGGATTGGATGCCTAAAACATGCAGATTCGCTCCTTTGTGGACAAATTGATTGAGAGACACATGGCAATGAAACCAGATGTGAAATCTTAATGTTCTTTGGATGGAATGGCTTGGACTTTGGTGCATTTCTAGTATGGTTCCCGAAATGCAGATTTCTCCTGGCAATCTTGAAGTTGCACAGAATGCTGGTGGTGGAGTACTCTGTAATCAGGCTTTACTATTTTATAAACGAGCTCATGCAAACATTAGTTGGATCCTCTGGATGAAAGGCATCTGAATGTTTGAAGATGACAACAGATTGCATTCATCCGTCATTTTGTCTTCATCTTTCATCGAGGTTGTACCTCTGAGGGTTGAAAATTTATACCCTATTTTTATTAAAGGGGTTTTTCATGGACAAGACATTACATGACCTTATCAATTCCTTCTATTTTGTACAGATTAGGATTGTTTTATAGTGATGACAAGCATACATATCCATTTCATAATGTCCTATCAGAATACTGAACATTGTTCTCATTTTTATTAGGTTTAACATCAAATACTAATTTATATTTCATTCTCCAAAAGGGGGGAAGAATTGTGCTAGCTTTGTAAGATCTTTGGTTTACTCGTGCATTTTATCCAAGTCTCGCTCCCTCTCTTCTTGGTATAAGTGTATGTATGCTGTTTATTTATAGTTCATTCAGATTCCAAGTGAGTACTTAAGTAATAAATAAATCAAAATATTAACATCACCTCGTTAGCAAAGGTGCTCGTCAATTTTAGATATAATTACTGTTTAAATAAGTGTGTTGTGTATAAGGCTTGTACTCTATCTTGGCCATTCTCTTGTGCTGATTATTGCTTACACCTCTTTCTGTATGTTGCTAGGCTGAGAAAGGTTATATCAATTACAGATTGGTGGTAATAGGTATTCTCTCCTCTTTCTGTGACTTTTACCTTCGCAACCAATTTTCAGGTGCTTCCTGCTTTTTTAATTTTATGCTGTCCCTTCACTTTAATGCCCTCTTGGTGTTGGGGAGGTTGATGGCCCTGTTATGATACCATTGCTTTTGTTTCTGCTGCAGACTGTCTTCATGCCAAGCAATTGTGATCTTGGATTGAAACAAATAGTGCTGCCAGGGAAATTAAATTCCCTTAGTATCTAGATGGGGTGAGTACGTTCTTGTCATAGAAAGCAATTTTTTTCTGAATCATTTAGTCAGCTAAATGGTTCCGCCAATTGTAGTTTGATATTTGCTTACTGCTGAGAATTTATTTATGATGGTTACCAAAATAAATTTTGTATTTACTGGGAAACTGGCTCTATTTTTTAGGGAAGCTATTTCAGTTGGTTGCTGATCCTGATAGAAAATTAGCCTCCTAATTTTATTTTTTGTGGCGCATTTCTGCTATGTTTCTTCCTACCATTTGAAACAGCAGTTGTATGTCAATACTTGGTTGTAAGATTCCCATACAGTTGTTTCATCCTATCATCGCTCTTATAATCGATTTGGGTTTATGGTACTCCGGATCAGTGTTACTTTATTGTTTTTACCCATTTTGATAGAGGTTGATATTCAATGCCGTTCGGAACAGTGACCAAAATGTCACTCTTCACCAATTTTTTTACCTAAATGTCACGCGAACAATATTATTTTTCAATCTGCCACTGGGGCAAGTTCACTACTCGGTGTAACGAACTCGGTTTGCTGATGTGTCACGTTTGTAGTGGATAACAAGTATGGCATTTTGGTCGGTGTTTGAAGTATGACATTTTGGTCGGTGTTCCGTCATCCCCCCCCCCCCCCCCCCCCCCCCATTCGGCAAAGATTGGGGTTGATATGATACTTCGGGATTGTCTTCTTTATTCATTTGTTATTATTATGATTAATTGTTATTATCTTGTTGGTATTGATCTTTGCGCTTCTGAGAATTTAGATTGGAATGTCATCACTCAATATTCCGTAGGTGTCGGATTTATCTTCGGCTTTACCAATTCATTTAGTTCAGTTTGTGATTGCCAACTTTAATATCAAAATGATTTGATATGCGATTGTATTGGCCAATGAGATGCAATTGCAGGTAGTCGTGCCTTGATATCTACACTTTCTAGACTTCTATGCCACATGAAATTCGAAGCATCTCTAATAAGCCTAATAGTAAATTTTACTTCATAATTCAGGAAATGTCTTTTACTATAATAATTTTTTTGTATGATTTTTAAGTATTGTAATTTTTAAAACATGACTGCTATAATTTGCCATTCCATCTCGTAAATGAAGTGTCTCACATTCACTGCATAAATATAAATGATACAGAATAAAAAAGAAGTGACCTAAGTGAGTTATCATGAGAGAGAGAGAGAGAATAAGGTTGGTTTTTCTCTACTAATTCGTAAAATTATCAAATTTATTTAGTAGTTTTTATTAATCGTCAGGTGCACACGGTGCGTGTCTGTGTATATAATATTTTAAACTTTAGTAAGAGCTAGAAATATATTTTTTTTTAAATAACGCGATAATATATAATTAAGTGGTATTTTAAAACTTTTTATATGAAAAGACTATTAACATTAAATCCTATATGTTAAACAAAGCTAAATCCTTTTTTGAATAATTTTTTGGGCTTAAATTTCATATTGATAGTATATTTATGGAAACTAATTAATTGTTAAATATTATTTTGAATATCCAATAATAATAGTAAGAGTTTAATTTTAATTGATGAATTGTGTATTTCTTTAACTGTTATTAAATCACTTAATTAAGAAATAGTTTAGATTTAAATTAAATTGTATTTATCATTTTTTTTTGGTAAAAAGTATTCATCATGTTTAAATCATACTACTTTCCATTTTATTTTGAAAGAAAATTATGTTCTTTCTTTAAAAGTGAAAATATGCCACACTGTCTACCAAAAAAATTAAAATATGCCACTCTTTTTTCATTCAATGCAAATGAACATCTTAGCAGCGGTAATGGGCAGCTAAAAATATCTCTTTTTGGAGTATTTTTCCTTTTTCAGTATCAGCCGTTTTTAAATATTCTTACATCGATATTTAGACTTCAAAAGATAAAATAAAATTTTGATCACTCTTATATACAAAAAAAAAAAAAAAAAAAATTTAAAAAATTGATCACTCTATTATCAGGAATTTCATTTAAAATCTTTATATAATCTTTTAAATTTTTAGTCGACAGTAAAGATTATCAATTAATAGTTAATGACAGAGAAAGTTGTATAGAACAAAGTTTTGTCTCTAAGGGCCTGTTTGGTGTGATGTATAAAGCCTGATAGTATAAGCTTACAATATACATTATGCCGTTTTTAGTTGTTTGGTGTGACCTCGTATAGTATAAGCTTATACAGCAAGATCCTTTTATACATCAAAATGATGTATAACTTAATCATGCTTAGAAGAGTAGGATTAGGCCTGATAAGAGATTGATGTATTAACCAATGCAATTCTCAAGAATTGATATATTATCTTAATATTAGCATATTAAAATAAAAAGTAATTATTTAATATATAATTTTTTTAAAATTTTGAGATTTTTATTTTTATAAAAGTTAATATATTTTTCGGGCACAGTGATCAACAGATTTCTATAAAAATTAATATCATCTGATATATTTGGAAGAATTATATAAATTAATTATTAAAAAGTATTTTTGTCAAAAATATTTATTTTTGTCCTATCTGATATTATATAGTTCATTATCAAATATTGGATTATATTATCTTATACAATACCATATCAAACACCGGATAGTATTAAAGTTTATTCAGGTCTTATACAATAAGACCTTATACTATCAGGTCTTATACTATCAGACTTTATCCTATACTATATACCAAATATGTCCTAATTGTTTAATTTTTATTGGAGTGGTGTATAGAAAATTGGGTAAGACAATAGTATTGTAGAAATTTCCTCTAGGAGGATCTTTTTTTTTTTTTTAAGTCTTATCTGTCTTTATTGATTGTGTGCTTTTTTTTATAATGAAGAGTTATAAAGATAGAGACACAATAATTTTATTGAAATATATACTTTTAAGCTAAATTTTTTATCTTATTACCAAATAACTTTTAACTTCTTTTTTTAAGTTATTTTTTTTTAGATTTAGCTTATAAGTAGTTTCTAACTTAAAAAAATAGATGATCTAAACAGGCTCTATATCATTTCTCACAGACTCTTATAGAAAAAAAAATATTTCTCACAGACAACACCAATATTCTATCTAGTGTATCGAACTTGCTATGGTATTTGTGAATTAGGGTGGTGTATATGGAGAAGCCTGTGCACAAATAATAGGTAGAGAGACAAAATGAGTGTGTGCGCACCCGGTAACAGTTTTAAGGATCAGGATTTCAGGAGAGCATACCTATGATATTTAACCCTTTATTTATAGCAAGATTTTTTATTTTATTTTTTATTTTTTAAATTTTTTTGAAAGTATCCTCCGGCTGAAAACTAATCATTTCGATGTATAGATATCAACAAAATGAGTTTTACCTCTATCAACAAATCTTTTTCCATACACACCTTTTCTTGATTAATAATAATGATAAATATTTGCTAGGCGCGTGTATTTTGCTTAAATAGGCAAAAGAATTAAAATATTAAATTTTAATATATAATTATGAACATATAGTTATTTCAAAACTATTTACGGATATATTGCACTTATTCACGCTCAAATTAGGTGTGAGGTGTCACATCCCGAGCGCTGACGAGGGCGGGGAGTGATCGCCGGTGCGAAAGGGCATGGACAAGGAGCGGCTCCTGATAGGCTTCCAGCGTGAGGGTTACATGCATGGATGAATCGAATCGACACCCGAAAGAGAGGGATTCCAAAGACTGTACAGATGTGAGACTGCACAGTTTGGAATAGCTTATAAGAATTAATTGGTACTACCTATACTAACAAGATGCATCTTCTTTTCGGTAGCCCAGATCGGAAGAACTCCACAGTTAAGCGTGCTTGACTTGGGCAATTCTGGGATGGGTGACCTTCTGGGAAGTTTTCCTAGAAAGTGTGCGAGTGAGCAAAAAACACACTGAAAAGTCTCGTGTTAGTATATGGGAATAGTCGTTGATTCTTGAAGCAACCGGGCGTTACATGGGGGGTGCTAAACGAGCCAGGGGCCTTTGGCTCGGCTCGCGAAGCCCTGAGCTTACATGTCTAAAATTGGTTGTTGGCACCAGGCTTGGACTTGTATAAAAGCTCGTTTAATAAAAAGGCCTTAGGTTCCAATTCAAAAGCTTGGCCTTAAAGCCTCTCGGGCTCGCCTAGTATATTATTTTTTATTTATATTTTATATTTTTTATACTACTTGTAATAGCCCTCTCTTTCTCCTTAATTCATTTCACCTCATTTTATTGGTTAAACAAACTTTTTCAATGATCTTGTTCTAAATTATGTTGTTTGGATATAAATTGAATTTATAAATATTTCCGGAATTACTAGTGTTATTGATTATATAATCTGTTTGGATAAATTTTTATTGTCTTATTTTTTAAAAATAGGCTAACAGGCTAAACCAGACTTTTTATTTTTTTGTAAATAAGACAGGCCACGGGCGAATAATTATATTAAGACAGGTAACAAGCTTAGTCAGGCAAACCCATTTAAATACAGGCTTAGCCTTTTAAGAGCAAAGCTCGGCTCGACTTGGCTCGATAACACCCTTGTGACCATTGGTCACGCCTAAGTTAGGCGTGACTCGTCTGGTGTTGACACGTGACACAAAAAAGTCAACTTAAAAATCATAAAACTTTAGAAAGCCATAACTTTTGACTCGAGTATCCGAATTTTGTTTTCACATAAATTTTTAAAATTTACGCAATGACATCTCATTTGATATATTTCATCTCTCACAAGCACAATTCAAATTTGCAATAATGGTTAAAAAATAAAAAAATAATAAATAAAGATTTGATTTGTGATTTAAATTAAAAAAATCAAAAAATTTAATTTTTAATATAAAAAATAAATAAATATTTATTTAGTGATTTAAATAAAAAAATAAAAAAATATTATTAATAAAGAAAACGAAATAAAGATTTGATTTATGATTTAACTCAAAAATCAATTGAAAAATCGGTATTAATAAATAAAATAAATGAATCCAGCAATGAAGACTCATAAAACAGAAGATGTAACTTATGATACGGTTCGATAAAAGTCATAAAAAGTTATATATTTTTAAATTATTTTTATTATACTTTTTTGTATCTTACGATTCGATATTATTAACGATATGAAAAATCGGTCAAGCGATACATGATACATATTGCGATTCAATAACTTTGTACACTATTCTCTTCAAACACTTGGTACAAGTATATATTTTAATATGACATTAAATATCCTTATTTATAGATTAGATAATCCACTTTGGTGCTATCTTTATAGTACCATTGTTATAAATTTGAACTATATTTGTGAGAGATAAAATATATTAAATGAGATCTCATTGCGTAGATCTCAAAAATTTATGTGGAATAAAAAAATAATTACCTGATTCGGATTCCCGAGTCAAAAGTTATGGTTTTATAAAGTTTTATAATTAAACTGTTAATTTTTTGTGCCACGTGTCAACACCGGACGAGTCACGCCTAAATTAGGCGTGAATGTTTGGGAGTCACTCTCAATTTAGACGTGAATGGTCATGCCCAATTTAGGCGTGAATGGTAACGCCCAATTTAATGGACACTAGTGAAAGAAAGAAAAGATCTAAGCAGACTGAAGAACGCAAAAAGTCTGAAGGAAATGATTGACCTGAGAAGACTGCATCATCAAGAGATGAGGGAAGTAAGTCAGCATCCAAGAAAAAAAAAGAAAGAAAAAAAAAACGCTCAAAATGTGAACTTCCATATGAAGGGTAAATAATATATGATATTATATACTTCAAGGTATCTGAGCAAATATTGGGGATGCATGGTGATGAAGGCAAAGAAGTCAGAATTCTGGCAGGAATTTGTGTTAGGTAATTAGATAAGCTTGGAGGTGACTTTGTGGGGAAGTGACTTCAATTTATATGGCAATGCTGATGTATATTTGTTCAATTTTGTGAATTCTTTATGCATGAGATTAGTTTGTTTTAACATAGGAAGAGATTAAGTTTTAGGTATGTGTTAAGGTTCCCGGCAAAACATTCAGTATTTTGCTTTGGAGTTGTTGGCTTGTGGCCAATCCTTGTTATTTAGGTGAGAAAATGCTTTTCAATTCACTTTTTTTCTCAATTTAATCAGAATTGTTTTGATATGTTTCATATGATCAAAAGATTATTTTGGTTATGCATAGAACTATAGAATGTATCTTTTTTTCTTGAATTTTATTTGGGTTTATTGATACTTTCCAATTTATTTGGGATAAGGTTTGGGGTCGACGTTGGTAGAAGGTGTAATTATTTTGCCAATATTGTATTTAACTGGCCCTTTTGAAAACAAGATTTTTAATGATAATTTTGTCAAAAAATTTATTAAATTTTTGAGTTAACATGAAATTTTTGTCTTTGTAAATACTGGGTTTTGCATTTTAGGGATAGAGTAAATTTTTGGGACGATAATCAAAATACCTTCTATTATGATGTTAATGTTAAAATATTCCTCGGTTCAAACTCCATATCCATATCCTCATTTTTCCTGACCTGTTGACTAAAGTACCAGGATTATGCTATTATCAGTATTATGATATTTATGGTCAAGTTATTATTGATAATAATGTTGATTTTTTTTAAACTGAATGTATTTCCAAAGATCACCTAATAAATAAGATTCATTTACCTTTGCAATTATTATTTTTCAATTAATTACTTGAATATTAATTTTTTAATTTAGTAATAAAATATTTATGTCAAAGTGTGAAAAAAAAAGATGAGAGAAAAAGATAAAATTTAGGACTAAAATACGGTATTTTAGTAGTTTTCAAAATCTGCCGTAATTAATTTTAAAGATAACAATTTTAAATATTTTTTTATGTAATATTTTTAACCTAATAAAAAAATGATAACAATGATATTCAAAAATAAAAATAAAAATCAGTCATTCATCAGCTACAAATATCCTGAAACGTCTCGCTCTCTTCTTCTTCTTTTTTGTTGTTGTTGGTATTTTGAGACTTCTCTTTTTATTCCTTATGTTTCTACTTGATTCTGAAGCCTACGTGTTTCGCAAGCTAAATGGTAATTTGGTAATTTAAATTTTTAGTCACTCGTATTTGTTAAGCCGTGAATTAAGCGCATCGCTTAAACCCAGTCTCTGAATTCTCAAATAGAAAGGTGAATTTGGGGGATAACAAATTGGAAATAGAAAAATGGGGTGGGTGCGAAGCGACGATGATAACCAACTCAATTCCTCTCCATGTGATGGCGAACGCGAACGATGCTCCATCTCTAAGATCGTGAAATCGCAGTGCAGAACGGAGGAGGTGGAATCTGGAAAGTTCATCCGAAAATGCTATAAAACAGAAGAGCTTTCCCTCTATTTAAAACTGGTAACTTTCTCTCACTCATTCTCTTTCCCTCCTATTTCTTTCTTTGTTTTCTTAGACATGAATTTTTTCATATATATACATATATATATATATACATATATATATATATATATATATATATAGACTATATCACAAGGGTCATTCCCAATCATCTCAAAGTTTCCCTTTTTGATGCCTTCAAATCACCCCTATTTTTGTTTCCATAATGGGTTTCATTAATTCATTAATGTGATTGAGTCTTTCAAATCTTGAGAGATTTTTTTTTTTTTTTTGGAAACATCTTTGAGAAAAAAAAAATTTGGTGAAAATCTTTGAGAGATTTTTATTTCACACGTTATATCATTAGTCTCATTCAGCTATTAGGGTAGATAGAAATATGTTTTCCCTTTCTTCTTTTTCACTATATATAATAGCGAGGTTGGTGCAGAAAATCGAATACTATTTCGAGGCTTCGTTTGGTTATTGTTTCTTATATGCTTATGCTGAGGCAATGACCGGTGTAAGATGGGAAACAATTGTGTTGGATCGAGAAACTCGAAAGATGGAGTATTTCCCTCATTTTTTTCTAGTTCATTCTGTTGTTGGTCACAGCCAACGATTGAAGGGGTTTCACATGACTACGTAGAAATTTCTCGTGCACCTTCACTTATGAGTAAAAGGCCAAATCCAAATGATCCAGAGACTGTTCATCAAAAGCCTCCTGAGGTAGTGGAATTTGACAACAAGGAGATGAAGTAGGTGCAGCAGACAACAGATAAAGAGAGCAATAAACCTTCAAAGAAACAAATAAAGCACGTGGAACAGAACACCATTGTACTAGATCCAGATAGGCAGAAGGAACATACTAGACCAGCAGAGCCAGCAAAATGAGAAAATTCCCATAATGTTAAGGATCAATCAATTGCTAGGCTTCAAGTAGATTCAGTTTTGCATAGAAAAATGGGTTATCTTAAGGAGTACTACAATTTGGGACCAGAACTTGGGCAAGGACATTATGGAACCACTTTCCTTTGTTGGGAGAAAGCTACCGGGAACAAGTATGCCTGCAAGTCCATTCCTAAAGAAAAATTGGTGACAAATGCTGATGTGGAGGATGTGAGGAAGGAGATTCAGATAATGCATCACTTGGCAGACATTCCCAATGTTGTTTCCATTAAAGGGGCTTGTGAGGATGCTTTTTCGGTTCATGTTGTTATGGAATTATATGAAGGGGGTGAGCTTTATGATAGGATTGTGGGAAAGGGATATTACACAGAAAGAAAGGCAGCTAAACTTGCAAGGACTATAGTTAGTGTTATTAAGGATTGACACGCTCTTGGAGTAATGCATCTTGATCTTAAGCCTGAGAATTTTCTTTTCGTTAATGGCCATGAAGACTCTACCCTTAAGGCAATAGATTTTGGATTGTCTGTTTTCTTTAAACCAGGTTTGATTTTTCTTTTCTTTTCTTTTCCCCCTTGTTCAATTAAAATCTATCTCTAATTGTTTATGATGTACGAACTAATTATGTGAATCATATTTGTTGTAGTAACAGATAATTAATTTGATATGAGAACATGCAAATCTTTCCTGAAGAATTGAATTCTTGTTGATGCTTCCCTAAATATAACAAGTTTGACAAAACAATTTTTTTTTTTTTGCATTGTTATAATTATATGATTGCTATGAGTGTTTGTCACTAACAATCTTCATTTACAGGAGATGTTTTCAAGGATTTGGTTGGAAGTCCTTTTTATATAGCACCTGAATTCTTGTGAACTTCCAGATGAAGGGTTATGAATTTAGATGGATTAAATAATATATGATATATTAGAAAAGTGTTTATCTTTTTAAATGACATAACTTATATCCTTTCACTCTCACAAAGAGGTGAGACTCACACCTTTATTTTTTTATCAACTATCTTTCCTCCTTTATCTATCTCTTTCTCTATCTTAAAATGACACAACTTTACATCCTTTAAAATGACACACACTTTACCCATAATATATATACCACAAGGTATCAGAACAAATATTTGGGATGCATGGTGATGAAGGCAAAGAAGTCTGAATTCTGGCTGAAATTTGTGTTTGGTAATTAGATCAACTTGGAGGTGACTTTGTGGGGAAATGACTTCAATTTATATGGTAGTGCTGATGTATATTTGTTCAATTTTGTGAATTCTTTATGCATGAAATTAGTTTGTTTTAAGTTATCTAGCGTACGAAGAGATTAAGTTTTAGGAATGTGTTACAGTTACCAGTAAAATATTCAGTATTTTGTTTTGGAGTTGTTGGCTTGTGGTCAATCCTTGTTATTTAGGGTAGAAAATACTTTTCAATTTACTTTTTTTTTCTCAATTAATCAGAATTGTTTTGAGATGTTTCACATGATCAAAATATTATTTTGGTTAAGGTATCTTTTTATCTTGAATTTTATTTGGGTTTATTGACAGTTTCCAATTTATTTAGGATAAAGTTTGAAATTGACGCTGATAGAAAGCATGGTAGTTAAAATCGAGATTTCATGTAAAATTAAAAGGGGATAAAAAATCGTAACGTAAAAAAAGCGTTTGGTATATTGATAAAATTGTCTTGATAAAAGAAATTGTAAAAAACATAAAATTATAATGATAAATTGAGATTTTAACTACCAATAATAGAAGGTATAATTATTTTTCCAATATTGTATTTAACTGGCCTTTTTCAAAACAAGATTTTTAATGAAAATTGTGTCAAAAAAATTATTAAATTGTTGAGTTAACTTGAAATTTTTTCTCTGTAAATATTGGGTTTTGCATTTTAGGGATAGAGCATATGATAAAGGCTAATTGTATAAGACGTGATTAAACTTTAATATTATTCAACGTTTGGTATGTTATTGTATAAGATAATATCCTCCAATATTTTAAAAATTAATATATTAAAAAATTATTTTAATATATTAATATTGAAATGATATATTAATATTTGAGAATTATATTTTTAAGCAATATTAATACATGAATTCCTTACCAGATCTAATATCACCCCCCTTAGGCCTGATTAAGTTGTACATCATTTTGATATATTAAGGGGTTCTGTTGATGATCATACAAAAAAATTGAAAATGTCATATCATGTAATATAAATTTATACTATCAAATCTTATACATCACACTAAATAGACTGTATATCCATATGCTTAGTTTTTCAGACCTGCTGACTCAAATACCAGGAGGATTATGCTATTATGATAATTATTGATCAAGTTGTTATTATTGATAATAATGTTTATATTTTCTAAACTGAATGTATTTTGAAAGATCACCTAATAAATGAGATTCATTTACCTTTGTAATTATTATTTTTTTATATTTTTTTTAATTATTATTTTATTCAATTAATTAATTGAATATTAATTTTTTAATTTAGTAATAAAATATTTATGTCAAAATGAGAAAAAAAGATAAGAGAAATAAAATAAAATTTAGGACTAAAAGATGATATTTTGGTAGTTTTCAATATCTGGCGTAATTAATTCTCAACTTTCAATTTTAAAGATAATTTGGTTTTAAATATTTTTTCATGTAATATTTTTAACCTGATAAAAAAACTGATAACAATGATATTCTTAAAAAAATAAAAATAAAATCAGGCATCCATTCGCTACATGCATCCTCAAACTTCTCTTTTTATTTCTTATGTTTCTACTTGATTCGGAAGCCTACGTGTTTCGCAAAACTTCTCTTTTTATTCCTTATGTTTTCTACTTGATTCGGACCTACGTGTTTCGCAAGCTTAGGAGAAAGACGGTGTATGGGCACACTATTTTAACCACGATTTTATGGGTAAAGTGTGTATCATTTTAAAGATGTAAAATTTTGTCATTTTAAGAGAGATAAAGGAGGAGAGAGTTGACAAAAAAATGAAGGTGTAGAACCCACCTCTTTATGAGAGTGAAAGAATATAAGTTGTGTCATTTAAAAGGATAAACATTTTTTCTCAATTTTATATAGACCGCCAATATTTTAAAAATTTCTAATTTAACCATTTCTTTAAGGGCATTTTAGCAAAGTAACACCCAGATCCATGGGACAGGGTGAGTATACTTATCATTTAAATTATTTATCATCCTTACATCTAATTTAATCACCGTTAATTTTCATCAATTTAATAATTATCATTTATTTAGAATTAATAATTAATTAATAAATACAACCCATAATCTCCAATAAAATATAAATGGACTGAAATCAATTATGATTAAGTTGATCCAACGGTTATATTTATTTCTACCTTTGTATAATCATGATTTCTCAAATTTAAAGTGAAAGCATTAAATATTGAAAATCATAAGCATATAAAAATAGAAATAAATATAAAATATTAAATTTGAGAAATCATGATTTCCCAAATTTAAAGTGAAAACATTAAATATTAGAAATCATAACCATACAAAAATAAAAATAAATATAAAATATTAAAGTTGAGAATATCCTATCCCTTATAACAATAGTAAATAATTTTGGTGATAAGTATATATTCCACTTTAATTCATTTATTAGGGTTGTACATCTTTTCCGCAATAGTTTTTCTTTCTCCTCCGTCGTCTTCTTTTGCTTAGTGACTTCACCAATTTTCATTATCCTTTACAAAAGAAACGCTTACGAAAACCATCATTTACAATTCGCACGATGATGAACATGGCTCGGGGCGGAGACTGAGGCTGCTTGAATCGACAAAGGAGGAGGCGTAGTACAATTATTTTATTTGCAATCTTTCCATTTCTTTCTGAGGTTCATTTCTGAATCGCTTGTTCATTCAATTTCACCTTCGTCTTTCTTGATTTGGTTGATTTATTCGAGATTGTTCGTCTGTGTGTGATTGTGTTTTATAGAGTTGTGTTGTTCGTCGGTCACACTGCGGTGTCCATTACCGAACGGTGACTTGGAACCCTTGATTTCGATCACCTGGCCAATATAATCATTGACTAGCTTGGTCACACCTTTAAATAAAACAAGTTTATCTGTCATTTCTTCATCAGCTATTTTTCTATTATATTTTTAAGGTAAAGTTTTGCCATATTAATTTATAGCCTTTCTTCCTTTTCATGGAGCAGGATTAATCTTTTTCTACGTATCTCTTTTCTAGATACATATCCGACTGCAAGTTGTCCCTTTGTACCAAGGATTCAGCAAATGAAATGCTAAGTGCTAAAAGAGGCTAGTAAGTTAACCTCCTGAGGCCTTACAATTTATGTTGTTTGGTACTTGAAATTTTTTGTTTAGATAATTTTTTATTTTTTAAAGATTTTTGTTAGTTCACCTATTAAGTATTTAATCCGGTGGTCTATATAGGTCTTGGTAAAACTTTGGGGTTCTATATATGTTAATTTGATCTAAAATTTAACCGATGTTCATCCTTTTTTTTCTTCTTCTTGTCTTTGGTCTAAAAGAGTAGCCAAAAATAATCAATGAAAAATGCTTTTGTCACTGCCTTAAGCATCGAACTTCATGCTTTTCAGGTCAAATATATATGTAGTGAGAAGTGTGCATACACACACAAACAAAAGAGAGTTCTGAAAGTAGGTAAAGGGCCAAGTGGGCACTAAGGGATATATAGTTTCAAAGATCAAAGAGAACAATTTACTTTTCTAAGATGTGACTTGTATAGCTTTTGGAAGCTGTAACTAATTAGTTATACTCGTGTTTCACCACCTCCAACTACAATCCCCTTATTTATTCTCCAAGGCCTAAAAATGAAACACAGTTTAATCATCTCCAGTTCCTAACTTATAACACTGCATTGATTGCAGTAGATTATAGGCAAAAAGATTTTGAAGTGGTTAACCATTGATTTCATTAAAAACAATAAAAGGAGCTTTGAATGCCTTGTGAATATGTGCTCATCCTAAGACAACTTATGTTAAAATTTCACATAATCTTATTATGTGAAATTTGAGTGTCTAACTCTCTTGAAATATATATGTAGTCACTCTGTATTATCAGCAACTTCATTGTGATTGGTTCAATCATTTCCACTTGGCTTCTGATTGTTTGGCTCATATAATTACCACTCTGAAAAAATGAAGGAATTACATTTTCTGTAGTAATGTATAAATATAAACGAATTTCTTGATATGATACAAAATTAATTACATCTATAGTTTACAATTCTATGGAAAAATCCGTTTCTTGTTGCTAATTCTATGATTTCTTCGTAAACGTGTTTTGTGGTTTTCTTATCGTGTTGTTGTTGGTGATTTGCGTAGGCCGCAAGAAAATCTGCTCTTACAACTGGTGGAGTTAAGAAGCCTCATCGCTATCGCCCTGCAACTGTTGCTCTTCGGTAATTTATTATTATCCCTAATTTTTTCGCATTTTTTTTTCTCTATCTCTTTATTTGTGGAGTGTTGATTTTTCTTTTTATGCGTGATTTCAGTGAGATCCGAAAATACCAGAAGAGTACTGAACTTTTGATCCGTAAGCTTCTCTTCCAGTGTCTTGTTAAGCCGTGAATTAAACGCACCGCTTAAACCCAGTGTCTGAATTCTCAAATACAAAGTTGAATTTTGGGGATAACAATTTGGAAACAGAAAAAATGGGGTGGGTGTGGAGCGACGATGACAACAACGTCGATAACCAACTCAATTCCTCTTCATGTGACGGCGAACGCGAACGATGCTCCACCTCTAAGATCGTGAAATCGCATTGCAGAACGGAGGAGGTGGAATCTGGAAAGTTCATTAGAAAATGCGAGAAAATGGAAGAGCTTCTCAAGAATTGCATCGGAAGGTAATCTTTCTCTTTTCATTTCATTTTCTTATAACGATTTTATGTTGTGGGGAATTTAAGTGCAAATAATGATTCTTTCTATTGAATTTGTTATCTTACTGGAAGGATATGACTCGTTATAAAGTACTTTCATATGAGATGACATAGAAAATATGATTGATAGATCGGTTAGGTATTTGTAAGGGGTTTTCTATGAATTCTCCGGCGTGCGGATTTTTTTATTTTTTATTTTTTTAATTAACTACTAATTTGATGAATGGTTTGAATCAAAGTCTGGGATAATTGAAATAGATTTTTAAGGGAAGGGTTTCAACAGTCTATTATTTCTAAAAATCTTGAAGAACTCTGTATCATAAAGAGAAAGAGCTATGCATGACATATCATTTTTAAACGAGTAAGATTACTAACATAGTGCATATCATTCTGTAGAAAAGCTATAAAACACGCCTCTATGAAGCTTTTCTCAATGATATGTATGTGAATGCTATGTATCTAATGCTTTGTATGTGAATCCCGCTTCCTTCTATTGACATAGAACAGAAGTACAAATATATAATTAAGATTATCATGAAACTTGAAAGTTAATATAACTAATAGAGATAGGATATTTTGTCTACCTTTTTTTCATGCCTACTCTACTTATCCATGTCCAACACATTTTTATCAGAATCTTAAGAAGAGAAAGAAAAGGTGAAAGTTAGTTGAGATTCTGATCTAATGGTATTAGAGATGAGTAGGTAGAGTAGGCATGAAAAAAGATAGACATAATATCCTATCCCTAACTAATAATAATAATGACCCTCCTTTGTGTATCTATTTTCATATATCTGGAACTTTTTTGTTTTCATCTGTCTGCATTCTCTCCATGTATGTCTTTTCATCTATATGCATTAATGTGGAACCAGATGAACAATAGCTGTTCGTTTAATATGACTATGGTAAACAAGTTGAAAGTGGGTAAGCTGTAATATACGTAAGTTTAGTTTTAAAATCTAATTTTTTTTCATCATTTTATGATATTTTTTTTCATCATTTTATGATATAATTTGAGTGATTAGTTTTTGAGCGTGATATACAAACCAGATAGTAGTCTTTGTAATAGTATAGAAATATGATAATTGATGGTTAGGATGTTGGAAGTCAAATTATTTTTTTATTTTTCTTCTTACAAAGAGCAGTGCTGTAATGGCTTGGGGTATCAGTGGTAGTTATACTTAAGTGTTTTATACCCATACTAGGCTACCACTGTAGTGGGTTATTGTGCCATTTTTAGAGTTTGGGTAAGAAAATTGACGAACATAGTAGATGGTTGTGTACTGCCTTAATAACACATCGCATTGGTAAATTTAGATTGGCCCTTACCACATTGTGACAACTGACAAGTTGACAGCTGAGAGAATTCTGATTGGCAGAATCTTTGGAACATTGAGATTAATGTAATATCTTCTTTCTTTTTTCATCTGAATTGCAAAAAATGGGGTCTAGTGGTAGAATCCCTTGGCAATTAAGTATTAACAGAGACCTTGGTGGATAGATGCCCCAAATCATCCCCTATATTCATTTCTTTTGTTGAGATTGTTAAGCAAAATGCAACATCTTTTGACATGACTCACACAGTCTACAGAGGACATATAACCATATCATAAGTAGAAGATGCAATTGATTTTTTATTTCAGTTGTCTCAACTGAAAATCAAATTGCTACATTGTTCAGTTTGGCAACAATGTGGGGAAGGGGAAGCTTCCAGTCACATGCATACACACAACAGTCTTGCAATGGAGCTTTTCATTAGTGAATTGGTCCATGATTGATATTATTGGCCAAGCAGCCTGAGTTTTAAGAGCCTTGGTGCACTACTTACTTGATTTATAGTCTGTTTGGCACATTTTATTTTTAAGCTAAAAGTAAAAAAAAAAAAAAAAAAAAAAAAAAAAAAAAAAAAAAAAAATTAAAAAAAAAAAAAAAAAAACATGAGCTTAAAAAATAAAGGTAAAGTTGTTTGGTGATTATATAAAGTTGTTCCGAGGGCTTTGAAGGAGGGAAGATGAAACAGTTTACTATTTGGAGGAATTATTATGGTAAAGAATAAAATTGGCAAATATAAATTTAGAATAAGGGTGAAACTGAAAAAATAAATAAGAGAATTCTAAAAACAGGCACTTAGATGGTCGGAGTTGATTCTTAGGAAGGATGTACATGAAGACACATCCTTTAAGCGTTCCATTAAAGTATTATGATATGGACACAGCTCTGTTTGTTTGTGTGCGCTTGCATGTGTGTTTTGGGCATTAGGTTTTGTGCTTCTTCTGGAAGTGCCCCATTGAAGTAATTGATATGGACGCAGCTGCTCTTTTAAAGTTTCCATGCTATATAGGTTGATTCTAATCTGTGGCTCTCACTGTAGTAACAGTTGCATGACTCAGTATCTTCTAAATGCCACTGAAATTCTGATCTCTTTTATACCTCTCTCTCTTCCCAGGCCTGCTGAAGTGGTGCAATCACACAAAGAGTATACCGAAGAGGATGTCACACATGAGGTACTTAAAGGAGGGTCTACCGCATTTAGCTCATCATACAGCTCATCAGGTCGTGGTGTGTTTGACTTGCCTGGGCTACGAAGTGATATCGAAGTCATGGAAAGAAACCTCTTCGGAGGTCTCAGTCATTTCTTTGAAGCAGCGGAAGAAATGAAGAATGGCTTTTTTGATGTTTTTGTAAATTCTACACCCGTATTTGATGGAGAGTCATCTTCCTCGCCTTCTGTTAGGCCAGGGATACCTATTGAGGAGTATCGTCGGCAAAAAACTTCTCCTCAACCCAAGGAGAAGGAATTGACAGATCCTGATTTTGCTGCATTGGCTAAAGATATTTAAACTTTGGAAGTGTCTAGTTTTGTCTTAGATTAAGAACATCTGAACTTTGAGTATGTCTTCTAATAATGTATCTCTCTGCGCCTTTGCCAGCTGTTTGATATTATTTTAAAGCTGTGGCTGATGTGGTCTGTAATCAAGTTCTTTTCTTTTACCTACTCTCACTTACTAGCGATATGAATGATTAAGCATTTGCATTCATTTGTCAAACACCCCTAATACACTGGATGATTGTTTTAGTTATTTTCATTCATGGGTGATTGGCTCCATTATAACTTTCTTGTCCCAAATATTTCGGTGAAAATTCTTGGTTAATTGAGCGATCTGTAAGTGAAATTTGTTTCCATATAGTGTTGATGATAGTTTATTCAAAATGTCATTACAGACTATCGAAAGGGTTGTTTGGTGTGACGTATAAGACCTGATAGTATAAGCTTATATTATATGTTATGACATTTTCAATTGTTTAGTGTGATCATTGTATAGTATAAACTTATACAGTAGAATTCCTTAATATATCAAAGTGATGTATAACTTAATCCGGCCTAAGGGGGAGAGATTAGGTCTGATAAGAGATTACTGTATTAACATTGTTGACCTGCAATTCTCAAAAAGTAATATATTATTTTAATATTAAATATATTAAAATAAAAATTAATTTTTTAATACATTAAGTTATATTTTAATTTTATAAAAATTAACTTATTTTTTGGACAGACTGATCAATAGATTTTTATAAAAATTAATGTTATTTGAAGAATTATATAAATTCTTTATTAAAAGATATTTTTATTAAAAATTTTTATTTTTATCCCATATATTATTATAAATTGCATTACCAAATCCTAGATGATATTATCTTATACAATATATTATTTTATACAATACTATGCTAAACGCTGGATGGTATTAAAATTCAATTAGATCTTATATAATCGGGTCTTATATTGTCAAGTCTTATACTATCATACCTTATCCTATACTATGCACCAAATATAAATGTAATCTATATTAATCTTTTGTGAAAGAAATGTGTAATATTTATGAATAAAGAAGACGACATTATAAAATTTTTTTTCTTGGTAAATAGATGACATTATAATTTAAACCTCTCTCTTAAGGATTATGATTGTAATTTATCCTAATGTTATCCACCCCTATATATTAAATTAGAATCTCTTTTACCTTTTACCAAAAAAGAATCTCTTTTACCAAAAAAAAAAAAAAATTAGAATCTATTCTTAAAAATAATTAAATATTTTAATTTACTCTTTCTAAATTTATTTATAACTTCTCTTATTTTAAATTCAAATTCTTTTGGAATAATTGCGCATATCCTCTTTATTATTTTTAATTTATATTTTTAAATGATACTTTAATTAATTATGTATACCGAATTTTACAATTGTATATGGTATATTATATATTTTTTATATTTTGCCGAATTTTAAAAATAATTGAATTGGCAAAATATTTCTAACGCCGGTCTTTGAGTATGTATGCGCCGCCGCGCCGGCCGCCATGGATGTGCGTCACTGCCCGCGTAAGCAGCTGTCACTTTAGTGTGTTCGCACAATTGTAGTTTAAGCTTTAGATTTTAGAACACGTCTTTAAATTCTATAAAATGTTAAAAAAAGTCTCGTGTAGTTATGCATTCAAATTCAAGGTCAAAGTTCCTCTTTGTTTATCATTTTATTAATTTAACAACTACGATTATTATCAAATTGATTGACTCTTGACTCCACCGACTTCTATTGCCTACGAACAACAGCGGGTAAATTACTCTTTTAAGTTTTGGTATTGCGTGGTGCGCAATCCACCGTTGGTTTATACTCGTAATAAAATTATTATCCAATCAATTTTGAAGCAGAGAATATTCATTTTCGCCGGAGATTGATATTTTGTATGAACGTAATTGGGTTCCGTTGGTCGGCGAGAATGGCGGAAGAGATCAGCAAAAACGTCGTCGGATTAACTTCCAAAACGAGACGCTTCTGGCCTTCTGTTCTCCGTTGGATTCCCACTTCTACCGATCACATAATCGCTGCCGAGAAGCGCCTTCTTTCCATTGTCAAGTAAGTAATTCTAAATTGTGAATTGTAAATTGTAATTTCCCTCTTTTACGTTTTCGCTACTAAACCCTAACCCTAAGTTATCGTGGATTGATTTCTAATAACATTAAATAGTTAATATTGTTTGGTTTGAAATTTTTATAAATAATGGGTATTCATATCATTTAGGATGGTTATGAATTGTTTGGCAGGACTCCGTATGTTCAAGAGCATGTTAATATAGGGTGTGGTCCTCCTGGGTCAAAAGTTAGATGGTTCCGTTCATCAAGCGACGAACCGCGGTTTATTAACACTGTTACGTTTGACAGTAAAAATGATTCTCCTACGCTTGTAATGGTTCATGGATATGCTGCTTCCCAGGGTTTCTTTTTTCGCAATTTTGATGCTCTGGCCTCTCGTTTCAGAGTCATTGTTGTTGATCAACTTGGGTGAGTTATACTTCTCTTCATCCTTATGCCATTGCTGTTGATGGGTATTGTCTGAAACTACTTTCCTGAGCTATTATATACTATTATTTGCCTGGTCTTGTGCTCCATTTTGTTGTGGGAAAAGATAAGTAAATTGGATATGAGAAATTTCTTAATTAGGTTTCTTTCACATTTTTTCTTTACTTCATTCTTTTTTAAAGATTGGATACACCCCATGTTTTACGGAAACTGACATGAAAAAATGTGAGTGCTTATTAAGCTTATTTAGGCCCTTTATTAGGAATGTTGCACCTTCTATATGGGTTTCTTTTCTTCACCATGTTAATTTAGTACTTTAAAGTCCTCTCCATCCATATTTTGTCGTGCATGTATATTTTTTCCTTATGCCCCGCCCTGCCTTGAAATTTTTTTTGCAGTTGGGGTGGATCAAGCAGGCCTGATTTTACTTGTAAAAGTACTGAAGGTTAGTTAAGACTTATGTTTACATTGTCACTGGATAAAATGCAAATCTACGTTGATTTGGAATTGTAAACTTTTACGTTCTTGTTCAACTTGAAAGTTACTGTAGCAACTACTAATAATTTGTTGTCGATCCTACAGAAACTGAGGCATGGTTTATTGATTCTTTTGAGGAATGGAGAAAAGCCAAAAACCTTAGCAATTTTATACTACTCGGTCATTCTTTTGGTGGCTATGTTGCTGCCAAATATGCGCTCAAGGTGGAATCCCTTCTCACGTTGCATTAAAATGCTAAATACTACTGATTTCTTTATTTTCCTTTATTAAATCTTCTGATGTCAATTTTCAAAAAAAAAAAAAAAATGTTCTGATGTCTTTTTTAATTATTTTAATATAGCACCCTGAGCACGTACAACACTTGATTTTGGTGGGATCCGCTGGTTTTTCATCAGAATCAGATGCAAAGTCTGAGATGATTACAAAGTTTCGAGCAACATGGAAAGGAGCGGTTCTGAACCATCTATGGGAATCTAATTTTACACCTCAAAAACTCGTCAGGTAAAACTACTGTGTCCCTTTTTTATTATCTTATGTGTAAGTTAGCACTTTTTTTAATTAGACAGTTTATGCTGCTTTGCTATAACCACTCTTTATTAAACCCCGACTAACGAGGGTGGGGTGAGGGAAATCCTTGTATGTAACTTTACTCTTGTATATTTGCAATGAGGTTGTTTTCCGAATTCGAACCCGTGACATTTCAGTCACAAAGGAGCAGTTTTGCCAATGCTGGCTCGCCCTCTCGTTTAGGCTGCTTTGCTATGTTTGTATTTATTTATTTAAACTGAGGCTTTGATGAAGGTTTATCAGAAAATATAGCATTTTTCATTACTATTTCAGTTCTTTTGCTTCACCCCACACTTGCTAGTCGGGTTTAACAGGGAGTGGTTTTTGTGTTTTTACATGCATGCTTAATATTGTAGAGTCTTTTACTATCTCAAATTGATTGGCTTATGAAAGGCTGTTTGATTACTGCATTGGATTGTTGGACTAGAATATTTGTAGTGGCAACAACATACATAAATCACCCAAATCTTAAAATAAATTGCCATTGAAATGAAAGGTCGTATATGAATGATGATAATGTAATTCATTTCATTCTGTGTGCACATTGATATTGTCTGACTCACTTCCTTTAATATCTATTGAAATTTTATCGTCACTGAAGTGGACGAGCATATTGGCTTAGATTCATATGGTTTCTTCATTATTGACTGATGGATTCTGTATATTAATTATAACTATAAACTCATGGATGGAATCATTTTGGAAGAACTTTTATCTTATAAATAGTTACTGGCATATGGAGCTTGTTGCTTGGGTTGCAAAACATTTTCCATTGTTAGTTTCCAATCAGGTGTGGAATAGGTTGTGGTGAAGAGGGGTTGGGGTCCTGCTTCTTCTTGAAGTAGAAAGTTTGCATTCTCTTTATGCTACATTTAACATTCAATTTATAAATCAAGCTATATGGGTTAATATAAATTCACTGGTTTTCTTTGATTTACTTATGTTATGTTTGTTACGCGGAATGATAATTCCATGGAATTAGTTAAAAAGGAAATTATCATTCTCAATCTACTGTTTGGTACCTTTGGGAATGGAAGATCTTTCCAAGCCATTTAATAGTTTGGTGCAGGGAATCAATTTTTTATTTTTTTTTAACTTAATAAGATAATGTTGTTGCTAGAAAAGAGCAAGTATTATGTTTTATTTGTAAGGAAAAAAGTTGAATATGTGCACAATGTTTTGTATAAAATACTCCATACATTTTTATGACATTTTCTTTATAAGCTTTGGATCAACATTTTTATACTTTTTTAAAAAAAATTCACATTTTTTTGCATAATTATTATTCTTTAAAAGTTATACATAAATATTTAAAATTAATACATGAAAGGTAGGTTAAAAATAAAATTTGAATTTATAAAAGAATTTTAATAAAGGGTAATGATTGTCATTCTAGAAAATAAATGAGGTTATGTTAGGAAAAGAAATTAAATCTCATTCCATGAAGCATGGAATCACTAATCCCACCTCTCTGTGACAGGATGGTGATTTCTGGGCTGGTTGATCCTTTTGCCCTTGTTTTGTTAGAAAAATAACACTTTATCCCCTTCCAAAACTATATACCGTTATGCCTCTGTTTGACCACGTTGACCTCGAGTTACTCGAGTAACTGGGCCAGTTACTCCAGTACATGACTTACTCGAGTAACTTTACTCGAGTAACTCAGGCAGATAGACAACTCAAATATGGATCCACGAATATTTTTTATTCAAATCAAGTTCTAATGTCTTGTACATGTATTAATGGACTTGGGATGAGTGTTTTTGGGACTAAATTATTGATGACAGCTCCCATTCAATTCTTTAAACCCTAAAATGATGAAAACTTTGGAAGGGCATAACTTTTAGAACGGTTGTCCGAATCGGGTGTTCTTTTTTTTTCCATATAACTTTCGAGATCTGCATGATAGCAAATTCCCCCTCATTTTTTTTTTCTTTCGAAAAAAATGCTTCCTTCATGGGTTTCGGGAAAGACATAGTAATTAGGCATGACTCTTTAAAAGCAATGCCACATGAACATAAATATGTACATAAAAGTTAGTTTAGGAAATTTAATTTAGGGTATAAAGAGCTTGAATGGAGATTGTCCTCAATTATTTTGGACTCTTGAACCCATATATGAAATCCAAATATATGAGAATTGCCCTAAATTGTTTTGACACCTTGAATTGAATTGAGACTGCCCTCAATTGTAAAGGATCTACAAACACTCATTTCAAGTCCATTTATACATGTACAAAAACTTTAGAACTTGGTTTCAATAAAAAATATTCATGGATCTAAATTTGAGTTGCCCATTTGCCCGAGTTACTCGAGTAATTGGTCGAGTTATTCGAGTAAGTCATGTACTCGAGTAACTGGCTCAGTTACTCGAATAACTTGCGGTCAACGTGATCAAACAGGAGCAGATTGATATATAGTTTTGATAAAAGGTTATAATTAATATATATTTAAAAAGGGGGGCAAAGTGGTAAGTTTTTTTAAATACATGGGCACAATGGTCAATCACTCGTGATTTCTGGTTCTAACTTCTAAGGAATGAGGAATGGAATGGAATCGTCATTCTATGCTATATTTTGCCAACAAAATGAGAATGTTCATTACATAGAATAAAGCACGGAGTGGAATCAGCATTCGCATACCAAATGTATCATGAGTTATTATTATTATATTTTTATTGTTTAAATTAATATGTTAAACATTTGATTTTATTAAGTTGTCTTTGTTTAATATTTTTCTATATATATTTGTGGCAGAGGTTTAGGTCCTTGGGGTCCTAATGTAGTCCGCAAGTATACAAGTGCTAGGTTTGGTACTCATTCAACTGGCGAAGTACTGACTGAAGTGGAATCAAGTTTACTGACAGGTACGGCATGATAACATGTTGATATATGGTTTAGATGTAAGAGTGCATTCTAATTTTTGTTTTTCTGTCTATTAAAGATTATGTATACCATACATTAGCGGCCAAAGCTAGTGGGGAGCTGTGCTTAAAATATATTTTTTCATTTGGAGCATTTACTAGGATGCCCCTTCTTCTCAGGTTTGGTGATCATTCTCTTTCTTTTGTTAAATATATATTTGTCTTCAACGGATTAGTTGCTTTCTTAGAAGAAGGTATTCAGATTTCAGATGATACTGTCTTCTAGAGTTCAAAAATCACGCTTCATACTTGGAAAATATTTATATTTATGATACAAAGTCATTACACACTGCTTCATGGGACATGATTTTGGTTAAAGAACACTAGTTTGGTAGCCATACTTCTTGATGCCAGTGTGGTCCAAGGATGGGTGGAACTCCTGCTGGAAAAATGTTCTGGGGTTCCTGTTTTTGTGATTCTTTTTGGTTTTTTGTTTTGTTTTGTTTTGTTTTTGGATATAACGATAGTACTGAGGTCTGAGCCTATAATCTCATACAAACTACCTGCCCCTCACCACTAGCCCACTCCGAGTGACTTAATTATTTTTATTTTGTGGAGTCATTTACTAATCTCTTGGCATGATTTGAAACCTTGAGATAAAAAGAATTTATATTGACTTCATGTTTACGAATGATATAGTAGCTGCTGGAGGTGTTGTCAAAACTGCATCTGATGATTTGTACAACTACATGTCTGTCCCTATCCCGTATCATAAGCAAACCATATGTACATCCTGAGAGGAACAGAGAAAGAAAAGGAAAGGAAAGAGTTAGTTTTGAACCATTTTTTTTTGTTACTGATATTATCAAGATAACTGTGCACCTTGCATCGATATGCTTTGTGAAAGAGTAGACCTTGGATTTGTAGTGTGGCTTATTTCTTTGAATATTGAAGCTTGTTGCGTAGGAAAGAGGCATACTTGGAAATGTCCAACTAGCATTCAGCCAAAAAAAAAAAACACTAATCTACAATTTTTTCCCCAGAAAGAGCCCATGAGGCAAATTGAAACCACCTTTGGTTTGCAAATATTAGGTAAATATCCTAAATTCTAATATCATTGCCATATAGCTATGGGCTTTAGCCAAAGCCTTGTTAAGGTTTGCCATCTGTAGTTTTAAATTCGGACTCCTCTCATTTACTTGATGTACTGCTATTCTTGACTTCGTGTGTAATGTTTTATCCTCAATCGTGCTGGTGTTACAGTGCCTCAGAGTGGAAGGTGCCCACCACTTTCATATATGGTTTCGAAGACTGGATGAATTATGAAGGGGCCCAAGAAGCTCGCAAGCATATGAAGGTTCCTAGTGAGATCATCAGGGTCCCTCAGGTATCACTCTATCCATTTCCCCAAACATGAAACTATTTTCTAAGATTATTATAAGTAACAAAACTAGTTACTTGTTGCAGGGGGGTCACTTTGTGTTCATTGACAACCCTGCTGGCTTCCATTCAGCTGTGTTTTATGCTTGTCGAAGGTTTCTTACACCTGATCCAGACAAGGAATCTCTTCCTGAAGGGCTAACCTCTGCGTAGTGTATATAATTTTGTGCCTATTCTGTATATTATTTTTTGCTAATTAAATTTCATAATTTAATGAAGCTTCAGTAAAGTGGAATTTAAAAAACTGAAAATATTTGTAAAGAAGTTCCAACAGAAACGATTTGTAAGAGATATTTCATGACTGAAACATGTTACGATTACAGCTTGTTGCGCATGTGATAAATATATCCTGTGAAGGCAAATTTAGGATCAATTGTGATATGAGAACAAATATTTTCACGAAAAAAATATCTTCCTGATTTTTATAAGGCTCTTCAATAGCAGTTCTCATGAATTGCTAGCTTGAGGAGTTTGTCCTGGTTAATAAGTTACAAGTTTTTACCATTTTCCCCCAACTCTTGCTTTGAAGATATGCCCGAATAAAGAAAGATTTGTGGTTCAAAAAGGGATACTCGCCGCGATGACTTTAAGGAGCAAAAACAAGTTTAAGCAGCCACTTGTACTTATCGATGGGTAATTGGGTACAACTGCTCGCCTGACAGGCTTGGCCTGAGTAATATAAAAATGACAAAAACAATGAATGCAACATGTTTTCCTGCATTCTTCCCCTGCATCTCTCCCGTGGATTGTCGTTTAAGTTAAAACTGACAACGACCCCTCATCACCGGATTAAGTGCATATTTGTGAGATTTTTTTATTTTTTTTTTAATTTCTCTTCACCTTATAATTATAGAAGTTAGGCCAAATAGATTTTGAGGAAGGATATTCTTACTACCAAAATTTTCTACTACTAACTTACTACCTATCTAATCACCATTGAATCAAAGAGAGAGAATGCTAAAAAGTTTTTGAAAAAAGAGAAAATGTTGATCCAATGGTAATTAGATAGGTAGTGAGTTGGTAGTAGAAGATTTTGGTAGTAAAAATATCCCTTTTCATAGATTTTATGCCAAATAGAAGTTAGGAAAGTTTATTTTTATTTTGAGCTTTTAAGTAATTTCTAAGCTAAAAATTTTATACAATTATCTAATAATTTTTAATTTTTTCTTTTAACTTTAACTTTAACTTAAAAGTAACTTTTAATTTAAGAAAAAAATGTCAAACAAACTTTAAATACGCTGAGTAATTGAGTATGTAATGTCATGAGCTATTAAATTCCGGGTTTTTTGTAGTGGCTATTATTAAACTGGACGTTGGGACTCTCTCTCAAGTCAAAAGAAATTCAAGAATACATTAACGCAGGCTTTTGTTTGTTTTGGCCATTCACTACACTCTATCCTATCGTCTATTCATTCATCACACAAGCAACTTCGTGTCTTTTCCATTTCAACTCTGTCAGTGCCTGGGAATCGGATTCCTTTATATTGTCATTTATTGGGACCCCTGAACACATTCATTTTTCGTGCCAATATATAATTGCTACACAAAATTAGTGGGGGTTGGGGTCCGTGTTCTGCTCAATACTTACCCCCTGTCAAAATCGGACGTCCTTATTCTATTCTTCGCCAAAGATATCAATGATGTGGACGTTTAAAATAGACTCCATTTTTTTACCTAAAGTGAACCCCATTTCTCAGCTAAAACTGGCTTTAAGGTGCAGCCCGTAAAGAAGGGTGGGCTTTAAAGTATATCTGCTGTATAATAATTTATGAAATGGTGCATTACTTAATTTATACTTCAGGCCTATTATTGTTTGAGTTTTCATTTCCTCCTTTAACATAATATTATAAATTTTTCTACACACAACATTTTGTGGGACCCACACATTTTAAAATAAAAGAAAAAAAATGGCACGCAAAACGAATCTCTATAACATTACACAATCACTTTTCCTACAACATAATAAATATAAAACCCTTACTATTACTATTACTATTACTATTACTATTATGAAGGAGGATATTCTTACCACCAAAATTTTCTAATACCAAGTTACTATATATCTAATCACCATTGAATCAAAGAGAGAGAATACTAAAAAGTTTTAGAAAAAAGAGAAAAGATCCAATGATGATTAGATATGTAGTCCACTTTGGTAAGTAGAAAATTTTTTAAGAATATCCCTCCTCTACTATTATTATTGAGTTTTTTCAGTTAAGTCGTTAATTAAACCCTTTGCTATTATTCCAGCCAACTCCTTGCCCAAGTTTTTGACACCCTACCATTCTTCTTCACCCTCTGTTGGCAACCAGCCTTAACCATTCTTCTTCTGCGCCAGCTACCATCGACGTCACTCTCTACCCATTTTTTTTTTTTAATTCCTTTGATTGTTTAATGTTCTGAGAGATCGAGGGATAGAGTTGCTAACTCCACTTCTCACTAACATGTTAAAATCATAATGTATTTTGCTCAAAAATTCAAAAACTGAGACCCCATGAGTAAAAAATGGATCATTTGACAAAATATAACACGTAATAACTTTTTTTGTGGACCATTTTGAAACACCCAACTCGAACAATTTACTTGCGGAATGTGTGGCCCGCCAAAAACAAACTTATAGATCACTAGATAAGTGTTTGTTGTACTGGTTACCACAAGAATTCACGATTAATATTATTCCTAGTGGAAATCTGTTGTTCTAAGTTCTGACCTTAACTAATTTCAATATAAATAAATTACAAAACATTCAAAACCCATAAATAAAATCTTTGCATATATGTTGATGCCTTATTTACAGAATCTTCTCATCCATCAACACTTTTTCATTCTCTATTCAAATTAATTTATTAGCAATCAGATTGTGGCTATTTTTTTTTTCTAAAAAACAAAAGACTTAAAAAAACAATAACTTTTCGATAAGTGCTACGTTTCTATATATATATTTTTTTTTTCAAATTCCTGAATAAGTTAAACACAGAAAAACATCTGAAATCGACAAATTCAGATGACCCATTCCTCCTTTTTCGATGTCTTTGTCTCTTCCATTCCAAGCTCCATGTCATATCAACGGTTACTTTCAAAAACGTTCCTAACTCGACACGTGGCCACATAGCTTTCTGCGACGATGGAGCTCCTCTCCTTATAGCAAGATTAACTTCGGCGTTACCTCGCACAAGGAATTTCGGAAGTGCAATTTGACCATTGGAAAACGGCACCGTTGGGTCAAAGCCGTACGACTCTTGTTTTGACGCAGCAACATAGGACATTAAGACCAATAAAATAAGAGTTTTATTCTTGGATAACTGAATAAAATACAACTTTTCACCAACTTTTTTAGCTAAATGTGACGCGAATAATGTTATTTTTCAATTTTCCACGTGAGCAAGTTCACTTCTGACACAGGTGAACTCGGTTTGGTGACGTGTCATATTTTTAGTAGATAACAAGTATCAAATTTTAAAAAAAATTAAAAAAATGATGAAACCGAGGTCGCCTGTGTCAGACGCGAACTCTGACACCACCAGGAAGCTGACACATCAGCATACCAAGTTTGCTACTGCTCTAGGCAAACTTGCCCCTGTGGCAGATTGGGAAATAACACTGTTCGCGTGGCATTTAGGTAAAAAAGTTGGTGAAAAGTGGCACAATGGTCACTGTTTCTTTATTCTTCTTATACTGCATAGTAAAATTTGTCTAGTGCAACACAAAAAATTGGTGGGTCTACTAAAAAAAGAAAGAAAATAAAAAGTAAGTGAGATGCATCATGTATTGCAATTTGCAACATGCGAAAATTAAAATTCATAAAATAAAGAAGTCCATCATGGACCCCCCATAAAATGATAATTTGATTTAATTCGGTAGAAATTACAAAACAAATTTTTGATAAATTACGACTAAACAATCAACACGAAAAGATTAGATCATATTTTCTTGAATATTTTCTTTTCAAAAAAATTAAAAAGAAAAAAGAAAAATTCAAGCAGGGGAAGGTAGTGTTGTGGGATCAGCTGAGGATGGGATTTCCGGTCCGACCCGGCAACCTTGTAGCATGAAAACAACATCAGTCATAGATGGTCGATCAAGAGGATCAGGTGCTGTGCATAAAAGACCTACTTTGATACCTAACAAAAACTCTTCCCATTCTGATGATTCTGGATCAAGCTCAAGCAAACCAGGCTCTAACAGTTCTGAAATTTGACCCTTTTGTAATTGCCTCTTCACCCACTTCACTATGTCTTCATCCTCCGTGAACATCACTGGTTTCCTCCCTGTTAGTATCTCCAACAATACAATCCCAAAGCTGTATACATCAGCTTCCTTTGTGGCTTGCCCAGTTAACGCAGCTTCTGGTGATACATAGCCTAAGGAACCAACTGGGGTTGATGATGAGGATGCTTCTGTTTGGGTTGCTATTGTTAACCTTTCCAATCCAAATTCTGACAAATGGGCTTCAAAATCTGCATCAAATAGAACATTCTGAGGCTTCACGTCACCGTGAACTATTGGCACTGAGTGCAAGAATTCTAGCCCTCGAGCAATGCCTAGTGCAATGAGATGACGCATTGGCCAATTCAATACATGTCCATCTTGTTGAGATGCCTCTTGAAGAAGTGTCCCTAAGTTCCCATTGGGCATGTAGTCATAAACAAGAAGCCTTACATCAGGTGGTCCTGCATAATAACCACGCAAAACTGTTAAATTACGATGCTTCACTTTGCCAAGTGATTCTGCTTCTTTACGGAATGTACCCTCATTCATGAATCCAGCAAAAAGGCGACGAATTGAGAGAACCATCCCATCATTGAAGGAGGCTTTGAACACAAGGCCATATCTTCCCCTACTCAACACATTTTCTTCATCAAAGTTTCTGGTTGCTTCTAATGTCTCAGCATAAGTGATCTTGTTGTTGAACATTACTAGTTTTGGGCCCCCATTTTCCCCACTCCCTCTGCTCGCACCACTTGTAGCAGGGCTACGTTTCTTCTCACCTGTTACCCCTTCTCGAAGCTTATTGCGCCACCTTAAGAGGCTATAAACATAGCCACAACAACACAATGCCAAAAGGCATAGTCCAGCCACAGCCACCCCTATGAAGATTATTAGCCTTCTCCTCTTTCGCCTTCTTACATTTGCACATTCTCTATGCAAAGGTTTTCCGCACAGCCTCCGGTTCTCTGCAAACACAGAAGGGTCATTGAATCGAGAACCAAGCATTTCTGGAATCTCACCCTCGAGATTATTACTGGAGAGATTTAAATGCTTCAAACCAGGAATGCGTGAAAGATTAACTGGAATTTCTCCGGTCAATAGATTTGAAGAAAGACTCAACACTGTCAACTTTGATAATTTAGACAAGGATTCTGGTATATGACCCGTCAATTGATTACCATCCAACTCGATTGAAGTCAAAGCGGAACATTGTGATATTTCATCTGGGATATCACCCTTCAAACGATTTGACATCAGCTGGAGCACTTCTAGTTGAGAACAACCACCAATCTCTCGCGGTATTGTACCAGAAATGCTATTGTGAGACAAAGAGAGAACAATTAAGGAACTAAGAAATCCATAGGTTGGTGGAATGTGGCCAACAAAGGCATTGGAAGTGAGATTAAGATACATTAGACTAACTATGCTGCTGAAACCCTCAGGAACAGCACCACTCAAATTGTTTTCCTCAAGTGCCACAACTTGCAGGCTTGGTAAACCAAAAAGCTGAATAGGCAATTCGCCCGAAAGGTTTTGCTTGCTCAAATCCAACACCGTTAGTTTCATCAAATTGCCCAGAGTATCAGGAATCCTTCCTGAAAACCCACAGTGACTCAAATTAAGAACCTGCAAAGCTGTCAAGTTCCCAATGTTAGATGAAACTTGGCCCGAAAATCTGTTGTTGCTGAGATTCAAAGCACTCACGTTGCCTAATTGCATGATCTCAAGGGGCACAATCCCAGTTAATTTATTATTGCTTAAATTCAGAGTCTCCAGGGAAGAAAGTGTTCCATAGCTCGTTGGTATTGAACCAGTGAAAAGGTTACCACCAAGAGATAACTCCTTTAGGTTCCTCAGTTGCCCGAGAAACGAAGGAATAGGACCAGATAACAGATTACCCTGAAGATCAAGAACCTGCAACAACCTACAATTCACAATGCTACTGGGAACAACACCGGATAATGAATTATTTGCAACTCTCAGTTCTTCCAACCTCAAAAGATTCCCAATATCAACAGGAAGAATACCTGAAAATGAGTTTCCCGAGAGATCAAGAGTCCTTAACGACGTCGCATTGGTGAACCAAGATGGAAACGGAGCGTGAGTAATGTGATTCTCCTTAAGGTCGAAAAACTCCAAAATGCTAACGCAGTTCTCACTTTGCGGCTTGGAAATGCCCGTGAGCTTATTAAAGCCAAGCTGAACGATTCTCAGAGACAAAGTGTTGTTGTTGTTGTTAGTTGAATGTACATTGCAAAACAAGGAAGTGGGGACCGAACCAGAAAGTTTATTCAGCGACAGTGACAGCACTTGAAGCTTTGGCATCATCCCCATTGTGGAAGGTATCAACCCACTGATTGCATTACCCTCTGCGCTCAAATGCACCAATGAGGAACAGTTAACGATTGCAGAAGGCAAGGTCCCTTGTATTTTGTTGAAGTCTAGCCATAGATACTCCAGATTTTGTAATGCTCCTATTGTCACCGGTATTCCGCCGGTGAAGCAATTGTAGGACAAGTTGATGAGCTGAAGCTGAGATTTCGAAGTGAAATTCCCCGGAATATCACCGGAGAATGCATTCGATGATAAATCCAGGAACCGGAGGGAGTTTGAGAGGTGGCCGGGGATGGTTCCAGAGAGAAGGTTGTGAGCGACGTTGAGAATCTGAAGGTTGGTGAGGTTGAGAATCGCCGGCGGAAGGTTGCCGGAGAGTTTGTTGTTGTGAAGGTAAAGGGCGCGGAGGAAGGAGCAATGTGAGAGAGAGTGAGGGAGAGAGGAATTGAAGTTGTTGGAGTGAAGACTTAGCTTGCGAAGTTGTTGAAGGTTGGAGAGTGAAGGAGCGAGTCGACCACTGAGTTGAAGACGAGGCAAGCGAAGTTGGCGAACTCGGTTGTTGAAACAGAGAATGCCGCGCCAATCACAGGGAGCGAATGGCGTGGATGGATCCCAGCCGTCTAAAGAACCGAGAGGGTCTTCAAGGTTGATCTTGAAGGCTATTAAGGCTTCGATCTCCGATTGAGTCACGTTGTTCTGGGCACACGTTAAGGTTAAGCACATCACTGCCATGAAGCTCAGAAATATAGCCGTTGTTGTTGCCATTTGGGTTTGGAGAAGGAAGAAGGAAGAAGAAGAAGAAGATAAACTGTGTTTGGTGGGTTACTGTTGGAAGTGTCAAAAATAATGTATGAGTGAGTGAGTGAGTGAGTGGGAGCTTAATGTGGGTTCTGGCTTCTGGGATTGGCGTTTCTTTGTACAGTGAGGAGCGTTTGCTGTTGCCTCCTGCAAACGTTGTTCCCACGACCACAATAGTGTGTTTTATGTTACCATATCACTGTTTGGTGCCTGTTTTCTGTGCTCATTGATCGTGTCTTTTGACCGATAATTGAGATCACCAATATTTGTATTATAATCAAAATTATTATAATCATAATAATAATAATAAGGTGAAAATATTTATCCTTCTCAACACAACTTATATCCTTTTATTCTCACAAAAAATGGGATTGACACCTTTTTTTTTGTCAACTCTCTCTACTTCTTTATCTATCTATTTCTCTTTCTTAAAATGATACAATTTTACATCCTTTAAAATAACACACACTTTCATCAAAATTATGTTAGAAATTTTATGTGGACAATATTAATTAATGTTTTTGTATTTTCTAAAATAGTCGGGTTAATGGATATTCCAATTTATTCTAGTGAGATAAACTCATTGTGATCATGTTGAGTTGGACTTTTGTCATCTTTTGGTATTAGGCCTAGTTGGCAGCATAATGTAGGCATTAGTGTTTGATTGAGTTTCTGTGATGGGTAGACTCATCAGACACACTGTTGATTAAGGTTTTGCTAGGTACTTCTCTAGCTTATTTATATCGGGGTTAAGCCTCATGAGTCATCATGCTCCTATCGTTGGCTGCCATTTTCGGAATAGATAATAGAAAAAAAGATCTGGCATGTAGTTCTCTCCTTTCTTCGGCTTTGTGATGATCCATTAAGATACGCACAATCTCACTTTAGATTTCGAATAATTTAATGTTTTATAATCATATACATCATCTAGGGTTAAAATAATTCTTACAAATTCAACTTTCACGAATATATGAGCTAAGCATTCAGAGTGTATAATTTAGGAATAAATGGGGAATGCATTCTTTTTCATATGAATCGTGCGAAAGTTATGCGATAAATTTATCCTGTTATGGTAAATTTAGGATCAATTATAATATGAGATCAAGTGTTTTCACGCCAAATATATCTTGTGATTTACGTGAGGCTCCTTACAATTTCAATTCCCACGTGTTGCTAACTTAAGGGGTTTTTTGTCCTGGTTAATAAGTTACAACTTTTTACTACTTTTTTCCAACTCTTGTTGCTTTGAATTGAAGACATGCCCGAATGAAGAAGTTTAAGCAGCCACTTCCACTCGTACCTAGCGATGGATAATTGTGAATTAAACTTATGCTCACATTATAGAGGCTTGGACTGAGTTCTATAAAAATGTCAACAACAATGACAGCAACATGCTTTCGTGCATCTTTCCCTTGTGACTGTCATTAAGATAAAATTGACAACGACCCATCATTACTGGACTAAATACGCTGCGTGACTGGGCCTGCAAAAGTGTCATGAGCTATTAAATTCCGGGTTTTTTTTAAGGGTAGGCCATTATTAAATTCTACATTGGGACTCTCTCACAACTCAAAAGAAATTCGAGAATACATTAATGTAGGCTTAAAGGCTTTTGTTTGTTTTACTTACTGTTATTAAAGGCATCGATCTCGTTAGGGTAATCAGTTAGATCTCATTCATGCGAATATATATAGATATATAAAAATATATATATATTATGAATATATAAATTTAATTATATTCTTCATATCTAAAATGAATTAAATAAGATTTATTAAATAAGTTTAAAAATATGAAACATAAATAAATAAAAATAGACGCTATTATTATGTCAATTTAAATTGTGACTCAGAATTTTCATAAATATACCTCTCAATTATATTGAACTCATATTTTTCAAATTCAACTACATTAAAATGACATATGTCACATTCTCTAATTTATTATTCCGCAAATTGCTTCAGTATTGGAAACTAAAATTTGATGTCATTGTATTTGTAGAAGAGTATATTAGCAAATAAAATTACAATTTTTTTTTTAAATAAATTCTATATTTTTTTTTATAAGATGAAACAGTTTTGATTTTTTTTAAATACATGACCTGACTGGGTCACCGAGTCAGCAATTTTTATCGATTTTGTCAGGATTTTGACCGGATCGATACATGACTGGTCCAATACTTGACCTGAACCTATCTATTAACCGATTCGCCGGATTTCAAATAGACCCAACCGGGTGATGTTGGATTTTACAACAATGATTTTAGTCATGTACTGCACCCTATCCCATCACCTATTTAATTGGGAGAGTGACCAAAGTGCCACGTTTTGACAAAAAAATTACCAGACTGTCACGCCAACAGTAAATTTTGCCAAAATGCCACGCGGCATAATTCGCTACACAGTGTAGCGAATTATGTAGTAATTCGCTACACAGAGTGGCGAAATATGCCACGTCAGAACCAAAAATGCCACCTGTCAAATTTTGACATTTTGGCATAATACCACACTGAAAATTTGACACGTGACATTTTTGGTTCTGTGGCATATTTCGCTACACTGTGTAACGAATTACTTGCATGCATAATTCGCTACATTGTGTTGCGAATTATGCCGCGTGATATTTTGATAAAATTTATTGTTGATGTGGCAGTCTGGTAAATTTTTTGTCTAAACGTGGCAAAATGGTCACTTTCCCCATCACACAAACAACTTAAGTAGGGTCTTTTCCAATTCAACTCTCTCGCAATTCAATTCAATTCTTAAAAAGATATGATATGATTATACGGGCAATTATAATCATATAATGGTGATAAAAAAGAAGAAGAAAAATATTAAAATGGATAATTATTAAATTATAATAATTGATTTATCTTTATATGATTATAATTATCTCACATAATCATATTATTATTTTTTAGAAAATATGAGAGAATTTATTTTCACGGATTAAATTTCTTTATATTGTAATATATTCAGATCCATGAGCATACATTTATTTTTCCTGCCCAATATATACCTGCTTCACAAGATTAATAGGAGTTCGACAACGATGGGGACGTTTAAAATAGACTTTAATTTACGGGGTTAAGTGGACCTCTTTTCTCAGCTAAATGGGTTTAAGGTGCAGCCTATAAATAAAGAAAAGCTGCCTTTAAAATATATCTGCTACATAATAATTTATGAAATGATGAATTAGTTAACTAATGAGATTTTTTTAAAGCGCTCTAGGTCTATCATTTATCGGGTGGTTTTTTACCCAAAATAAAAAAATATAATTTTATTTAAATCTCTTTTTTTTTTAATTCTCTCCCAATTCTTTCTTTTTTTTTTTATTTTTGGCCGGGACTATGATAACTAATGAGTTATTGGTTAAATAAATTTAATTAAATTTATATAAAAATATGTAATAAATATTTTAAGTTAATGGATCATTTTCCTTTTGTTAGATGTTAAGTTTGAATCCCAGAATTATAATTATGGTCATAATTATATTAGGAAAATATTATGGATCCCATGCCAAGTTTTGGGACAATTTTGAAAAACTCAACTTGAACAATTTACTGATTGAGTACGTACGATTAGAGATGTTAAAATGGGTTGACACGACACGAATGTGACACGCATGAATATATCAATACAAACACGACACGAATTTCTATTCGTGTCAAAATCTTCAACACTGACACGACACGAATTTTTTGTGGGTTGACACGACACGACATGAATAACACGCAAAATAGGGGTCAAAACAGTAATTGACAAAAAAAAATCGATCGAAATTAAAAAAATACGGGTCAACACGAACACGAATACATCAACACGAACACGATGCGTATTTTTTACGTGTCATTCTTTCCCAACACGAACACGACACAAATTTTTCTGCTGGTCAACCCGAACACGAATTTTCATGTCGTGTCGCGGGTCGACCTGCGTGTCAAAACCTATATTAACAGCCGTATTCAGCATGCCAGAAACAAACTTATAAGTGTTCATGAATTCACAAAAAAATAATAGTATTCCAATGATAATCTGCTGTGTTTTAATTTCTAACCTTTACTCATTTCAATAGTAATAAATTACAAAACATTCAAAAGCCATAAGTAAAATCGTTGCATATATCCATGTTGTTACCTTATAAAATCTTTTCATCCATCAACACTTTTTCACTCTCTATCCAAATCAATTTACTAGTAATCTGATTGTGGCTATTATTTTCTTTAAAAAAAGGAGAAAAAAACAAATCTTTCTAGAGAAACAAGAACTTTTCATTAAGTGCTGCATTTTTTTTCTTCAAATTCCTTAATAAATTAATCAAAGAAAAAAGAAAAACTGAATCGACAGACGTCCCCATTCCTCCTTTTTCGATGTGTTTGTTTGTTCCATTCCGAGCTCCTTGTCATATTAACGGTTACTTTCGAAACGCTCCTAACTCGACACGTGGACACAACGCTTTCTGCAACGATGGAGCTCCTCCTTATAACGAGAATGGCTTTGGCGTTATGTCGTGCAAGCAGAAGTGCAATTTGACCATTTGAGAACCGCAAGGAATAAGTATTTATAATTAAATATTTGAATTCTTAATGGACTAAGTGATAATATAAATTACAAAAAAAGTATTGAAAAATGATAATAATAAATTACATGCAGATATTAAATGAATCTAAATTAAATATGCTCAACATATTGAAGTTTTTTTTTATCCAGACGCCTTCATCAAATATTTTATCTGATTGGCCTTAGAGAATCATGTTCAGGTCACAATCTTCGAGTCTTATGCCCCCTCAAAAGGGAGGATCTATTAAAGTATTTAGGACACGAGATGTCCATGATGCACCCGTTGGACTCTGCTATTATTATGCAGGGTGTGCATATATATATATATATATATATATATATATATATATATATATATATATATATATAAAAATAAGATATTATGTAAAACATTAAATATGAGAAATCATAACCATACAAAGTTGGAAATAAATATAATATTTTTATTTTCTACAATTAATATGTCTTCCTTTATCCCACCCAAAACGACGTAGTTTTTAGGTGACTGCACCAACGCTTATATACAGTCACATTACAAATCATTTTCCATATATATATATATATATATATATATATATATATATATATATATATATATATATATATAATAAGATATTAAGTCTATATTTTTTTATCTAATTGTCTATGATATTATTGGATCAGAATTGTAAGAGAAAAAAAAAAGAAAAAAGAATGAAAAGTCAGTTAAAATTCTCATCTAACATATTGGAAATAAAAAAAAATAAAGAGAATATTCTATCTCAATATATAGGAAAAAATTAATCAATGTCCTTATGGTTTGCTTCAGAATTACTTATTCTCCTGTTATTTTTTGTTTATCACATATATCCCTGAAATTTATAAAAAGTAATAATATATCTTTTTGCAAACCACAAAGGCATATGTGATAAAAAATCCAAGAACACAAATAATTCTGGAAAAATAACGAAGATATTGACGAAGTTTTCTCCAATATATATTATAAGGTTTATCATCTATCATTTAACATGACCACAAAAACTTTTCCTACACTCACAACATTTTGTGAGCCCCGCAGCAAAACGAAAAAAAAAAAACTCTGGCACGCAAAATGAATCTCTATAACATAACAGAATCACTTTTCCTATAATATAACTCTTATAAAATCCATATTATAATGCTATTGTTCGGGGCGGTGTATTGACAACAGGAGAAACCGATAGAGAAAAGGGTTCCTGAGAAAATTAAGGAAATAAATTAAAAAAAGGGTTTTATAGAAGTTATGTTATAGGAAAAGTGATTGTGTAATATTATAGAGATTCGTTTTGACTGCCTTATTTTTCTTTTTCTTTTTATTTCAAAAAGTGTGGGTCCCACAAAATATTATGTGTGTATGAAATTTTTTTATGTCATGTTAAATAATGAATACAAACCCTAAAAAAAATGCATACATTATATTATTCATCATGGATTGATTTCGAGTTGAAATGATCAACTTCACTTTATAATAAATTAAATTCACCCTAATCAAGTGTATCAATCCATAAAGTGTACGGGAAAATTATAAAGTATATAACAAGGCAACTTATTCTTCTGGTAATCTTTAAATCTTCATAAATTTTTAATTAAAAAACAATAAATTTGTTTCACAAGTTTGCTATGTGGTTTTATTTAGTTAACCTAATTTTAACTAGGGTTTTCATTTCCTCCTTTAACATAACACAACAAATTTTCCTACACACACAACATTTTTGCCACATATTTTAAAACAAAAAAATATGGCACGCAAAAGTTAACATTTTCAGTTTTCCTATAACATAATATATATTCCCATAAATTTCAATTTTTTGAATTAATTATTGGACTAATCTGAAATGTGGAATGAGTCAATAATAAATATATTTAAACACACATGAGAAAATCGAACTAAGACCATTTTCTTTCCATTTAGTTAACTTCTTATAACAACTGTGATCATATGGTACGACGTGGTTTTTTTTACATTGGACTGTTCCGATTCACATGGAATTTTAAGTTTTAATAACCTCTCCTCAAAAAAAAAAAAAAAATGTACAGGAATTGACGCGGACGAATCAAATAGCAGTCATAGCACAGTCATTTTATTTCCACGGGACAATGTATTTTTGCATTTGGGAGTTTAAAGTTTAAACCAATGGCCGTTCACCCACCCAAGATAAGTTTTTAGTTCCATCATAAATGGGTAGGCAGGTTAGCCAGAATTGTTAATATATACTCAATTCATGGATCAGTCCATTTAGATAGTTAAAAAAAGTAAATAGAGTTGTTATATGGGGACCTAGGTGTAAATGGATTAGATATTAAGTTGTTGATAAATTTTCTAAATGTATTTTTCATTTTTATTGATTTTTTTAAAAAAATTATGAATGGTGAATAATTTTAATTTTTTTTTACAGTTTTTTAATAAACTGACCCTAATTTTGTGCGTGAATGAGTTGGTTAATATATTAATAATGGGGTATATTTTTCTCATATTATGTTATAACATATCTTTTCTATTCATACATAAAAATTATACTAATATTTATTTATTTTAAAGAGTGGGTTCCATATACTCTATGCCTATAACATGAAATAACAAATCTTCTATGACATGTGACTTGTATTCACCATTAATAATTAAGGGATTTGCATTCATCATGTAACATGACACAAAAAATTTCCTACAGACACAATATTTTGTGAGGTTCACACTTTTTGAAGCAAAAAAAAAAAATTAAGACACACAAAACGAATCTCTATAACATTACACAATCATTTTTCCTACAACGTAATTCTTATAAAACCCAATAATTAATAGTCACTTTTGATTTTTCCAAAACAACGAAAAAATTAAAATAATGCATTTAAATCAAATAATTACGCATTTAATGCTGTTTTTCAAATAATTATGTTATAACATATCTTTTCTATGTCATACAAAAAAAATATATATTAATTTAATCATAAAATGCTAATATTTATTTTTTTTGATTCCACATTTTTTTGATAACAATATTTGATATATTTTTTCACAAACATAATTTAAATTTAAATCAGGTAATCTTTCTTCCTTAGAGATTTAATATTTATTTAATTATTTCCTTTATTAATAATTTTTCAAATTGAAATTACAAACAAAATTTTTTTGTATTAATAACAATTGTTACTTTTAATTTAAATCACAAACCAAATTTTTTCGATAATAAAAATAAATTTTATTTGTTTAATTTAAATCACACATCAAATCTTGATTTATTTTTTGTATTAAATCACAATCGCAGAACTCATAGGCTTCTGAGTTTAAAAATGTGACACGTGTCAACACGTGTCAAAACTTGACACGTTACCAACACAACACGTCTAAATTGGGTTTCAATCAAGAGGCAATCACGCCTAATTTAAGTAATTTTATTTTTGAAAAACATTCATAAGTCATCATTAAAAACGAATAATAACCCAAAAGCTTATATTAAATCACAAATCAAAATTTTATTTATTTATTTATATTAAATCACAAATCCAGAACTCGGAGGCTTCTAGGTTTAACCGCTCTTATAATACTATTCTTGCAAATTAAAATTGTGTTTGTGAGAGATAAAATATATCAAATGGGATGTCTTATCTCGAAAAGTTAAAACCAAATAATTAATAGTCACTTTTGATTTTTTTGAAAAAAAAAAACAACAATAATTGATTAAAAACCTCAAACAATATGAACTACTAAATGCAAATTCCCTTATAAAAAATTGAATTAATTAAATGCAATATATGCCACAATAATTGATTAAAAACCTCAAACAATATGTAAAGCAAATTCCCTTATAAAAAAGTAATTTGATATATGATGAAAATTAAAACTAATTTAATCCAAAAGTCTAAATTGTTAGGCTTGATATATTATTCTCTAATATATCCCCTCACGACCACATAAGAGTTTTTTGGGCTTGAAACATGAATATTGCATATGTTTAATTTTTTATTTACCTTGTGCTTTATTTAATTCAACTAGAAAGTGGGTTGATGGGGATTAAATTTGTTGACTTTGTGATCATTGAAGCTCTAATATTATGTAAAGAACCAATTCAATCCAAAATATTAATATGGTGAGTAAGAATCTTTTTAATATTTTATATTATTCTTTAATAAAATGCACTAATATAGGTTTAAATACAATCTAGAAAAATAATATAAAAAAGAAATAAAATGTTTAATGGTTCACTGTCCAATTATATATGGAAAATTTAAATAATCGATTATATATAGCAAGTGAGCCTTGTATTAATGGAACACACGTCTGTGGTGGGACAAATTTGTACGGGCATCCTGATGCAGTCGAATAAGATATCCCATTAACAGCAATATTGAAAGGATAACACCCCAATGTTACAAAATGTTCTTTCCGGCCGTGAGCTGTTTCTGAGTCAGTTTCGTTGTGTAACATTGCTGTTATTGAAATTGAACCATGAGAAATTATGAAGATTAAATTTATATTATTAGTGCAAGTGTCATTACTCATGAGAGAAACTTAGGCTATTTGACAATATGTGGCGTGTATTTTATAGTATTTATACGCTTAGAATGCTTTCAAAAAGTTATTTTTCGGTGGAAGATATTTTAGTTTCGCTAACTGGCATTGCAAAATTGTTTTTATGTTTTTTTTTTAATTTTCTTAATGAGTTCTGCATGGGGGGCAAAAAAAAAAATTAATTAACTACAATTTAAATAAAAAAAATATGAATTAATTGTTATTTTAAAATTATTTACGCATTTGTCACGCTTGGATTAGGCTTTACCATTTACGCCTAAATTAGGCATCATCCACACATAGATAGTTTTAGGGTAAAATGTGTGTCATTTTAAAGGACGTAAAGTTGTGTCATTTTAAGAGAGAAAGAGATAAATAAAGGAGAAGAGAGAGTTAATAAAAAAATAAAATAAAGGTGTGGATTCCACTTCTTTGTGAAAGTAAAAGGATATAAGTTGGGTAGAATAAACATTTTTCCAATAGTTTTAAAACAGTAATGAATTAGTAATTTTTTATTTAAATTATAATTAATTAATTTTTTTGTCGTTGTACGGGGAACTTTTTTATTTGCTGCTTTAAGTTTAGTGGGATTCTTTGGGGAAACTCACGGATCGTGTCACTTAACGCGATTTCAATCATTCAAAGCAATTAGCTTTAAAATAATATTAATGAGTTTTCCTAGAGGAGTTCATGAATCTTATTAAAAAAAAAAAAAGGAAAAGTGTGTATATTTTAAAGGATGTAAAGTTATATAATTTTAAGTGAGAGAAAGAAATAAATAAAGGAGGAGAGAGATTAGACAAAAAAATATAAAGATTTGGGTCACATCTATTTGTGAGATTGAAATGACGTAAAAATTACAAACACTTTTTCCCATTAAAAAATATGAAAGTAATTCTGCAGGTTATTCGCGAAACTAAACACCTCTCACCCCTAAAATAACTTTGAAAATATATCAATTGGTAAAAAAACAATTGAGGAACCTGAATGGTCAAACAGCCAAGAAACTTAATCTTCCAATAATTATCAAAGTTGTGAGAAAGAATGGACCAGACCCACAGCGAACAGAAAGCGTTCAATGCATGCCTTGACTCGTGATGGATTGTTCTTTGCAACTCGCACCGGGTACAAATCCTTCTGGCTATTTTTAAATGTATCTCAAAATTTACAAATTGTTTATTTTTGAACTCAGTAATTTTTGAGAGAGAGAGAGAGGGAGAGAGGAGGGAGTTATGCTAATTAAATACAAGAGCGTGTATATATATTTAATCTTTTGTCCACATTTATTTTCTTTTTTAAATTCTTCAACACATAATATGAGATCGTGAACAATTTAATCCCCGGACAAAAAAGAGGAAAAAAATTATTATGTGAAGTCTAATTGCTAATTGATTTATCTGTGAGAAGTATGATAAATCTGCATATACATAAATAAAAATATAATTTTTTCCTCATTGATTATCTATATTCGATCTTCCTCATTACCGTCTTTGAGAGGAGTTTAAAATCTTAATCTTGGAAGCAGCTCCGAATCGAATTAATCGCCAAACGATAAACTGATGGGAATATCTCCAAAAAATTATCATAAATTGACATAAAAAAATAAAAAATACGAATTTTCTTAATCACATGTAATGATGTAATAAACAAATAAGATGTGTTACATCACTTTAAAAATAGAAACTAGTAGTGTAGTATCTAAAAATCCATCAAATCCCATTTACTTATGTCAAATCCTGTTATTCCCAACGCATCCTGGAAATCGTAGGTTAATTGGTGCAGCAAATAATTTAAATGGGGAAGGAGATATCATTTCCAGATTTCCCAGCACAAAATCTTACTTTCTTTTGTTTTCCTTTTCTTTCTATACTATATAATATTGGGTGGAGTCTCAAGTCTCAACCGTTATATGCAACAAAAGGTTTTTCTCAGATGCTGCACTTGGCAAAAATAAGCCTGCACCAAAAACTATTAGGCTGTTAAAAAGGAAAGAAGGAAAGAATTACGTTAGAAAAAATAATCATGCATCTTATTCACGAAGAAAAGATGAAGATGAATTGAGGTAAGAAGCATTTTTAATTTTAATTAATCGCTATCATCTTACATTTCTTTTCACTGTACAACCAGAACCTAGAAGTCGAAAGTGGAAGAAGACTGCAAAGCTAATTGAACCGACTTGAATTTCACGTCCGTGTAACTGCGGAAATGTCATTTTCTCAAGCTCGGCTCAAATAGTAGAAACTATGTCGTTCCAATTATGGGATTTCCTGCTCTTAAATCCGGCTAAGAAGCCAAGTCCAAAAATCTTCTTTGGGGCCTCACCCGAGTTTATAAGTCCAACCAGCTTCGCAACAAGTGCTGCACTTTCTCTTACGTGGTTCAAGTCTCTTGTATTCGACCATAGGAGCCATGCTAATTGTATGCTTCTGTGCTTACTTTTCAAATCAATACGCCACTTCAGGTAAAGTTCTTCTCTTTCCTTCCTCCAAAACTTCTTATGCACTTGCTTACTTAGCATTTTCCTCTCACGATCCAGAGATAACAGGCTGTCCATTAAAATGGGGGGAAAAGAGTGAAAATACTGGACATGACATAAAAATAGAGAGATTGTGTCTGGATATTCCTATTTATGTGCCTCTTTATCTATGTGTTCGATAGAGAATAAGTTTCCTATTTACTCTTGCACTTCATGACCATGAGCATATTAACATGGAGTTTTATATCAGTTGAAAGGAAATAGCATTAGGCTTGGATGTGGCTAGAAACATATTTTTCAAACAATGACCATGAGCATATTAACATGGGTTTTATATCAGTCTGCAAGATAATTTCCAAACATAAAAGAAATATTTATTTCTTGGTTTTTTATATATATATATATATATATATATATATATTTAAACAATTATAAATGTCAGTTCAAAATGCATAAACGACAGAGCACAAATGTCTTACATCAGATATAACAAAAATATTACCCATGCAGAGTGGACTAATCTGTCACTGAGAATCAAGCAATATGATTGGTCATGTTTGCAAATGCAAATTTGAATTAGGAAACAAAAAGACTTTACCTCGAATTAGGTGTGACATCCAGACCATCTTCTCCTGTAATGTAAGTTCCCCTAGAAAAAGTATCCTTAAGAAAGGACAAACGTCTGAGCTCTACATCCAAGAACACGGAATCCGAAAGTTCACCTTTGATGAGAAGGAAAAAATAGGATCTATGTACCAGTGGTACATTACATGCATCCCAAAGTTCGATTATATCTCTCTGCTGCATCTCAAATTTTGAAGGCATCATAGCTCCCGGAACTCCATGGAAACTGATACCTTTTACTCTGTTCATACGTTTATTGATTCCAGGTGTCCTTGCACATACCTATCACGCATATAAAAAACACAGAGACACACGGGCAAAGGATTCATGAAGGAACTCTGAGATGATCATGTGACATTTAATTAAGTTATAAGGCTAACCATGCACGCAAGATCCGAGGTTGAGAAAGAGAATTAGATAAGACATCCTATTTTCTGTATGAAGATAGCTAGCTATATATATAAAAACACAACTAGTTCGTGGTAGCAAAATTACATTTATAAATATTTTTTAGTACACATCACGAAGTGAGTATTTGAACTGGGTCGGCCCTTTAATTGAATTCATAGATAATATTTGGTGCTCAAGTATGCGTAAATTCCAATTGCATAAGTTATTCTGACTGATAAAAAGCCAAGTCTGCTGCTCACACACTTGTTAAACGGCATGAAGGATTTTAAAGCAAAAGGGATAATTTTATATATGCTAATCAGTTGGATCTCAAAACCTACAATTTCCACACACTATTCATATCATGTTTAAGAATTAGGATAAGTTTCATGTTCTATTATGCCAGGATCATCTTTCCACCAATAGTATATATATATCATGTAACTGGTAAATAAGTTAAATTAAGTAGAATTGTGAATCAGGAGTACTACGAGAAAGATAGACATCATCAGAATATGTGTTAGTATGTGCATTTGTGCTTACCATGTGATCATCAAAGTCCTTGTTCAATGGCTTTGACTTAGCCCTATCATTCATTCTTACAACAAAATTGAGGACGCTGGCAGTGTCCTCCGTATCAGAATCCATAACAGATTCTACGTCTTCAACTGGAGCATCCATCTCGTGAATTACAGAATATTTTCTGGACGACCTTCTCTTTTTAGCATTTAACTTCGATTCAGAAAGCTTGTCAAGAAAGCACGACAAACTACTACGATATTCCTTCTTGACCCCAGCTGGTAATGTGATCGATGCCTGTTCCAGCTCATCAAGTTGAGGAGGCAACATAGTTTTAAGCTCTTGCCCACTGGATTCCTTTGAGTGGTCAACAAAAAGGTCGTTGGTCCTTTGAAGGTCCCGAGTTTTTTGCTGCACAGCATCTTGACTATTATCTAAGGTAACATGACTCAACTCACTATGCCCATTCCCTGAGGATGATTTAGCATCTTCATTCACGACTTGTATCATGGGTGTATTTCCTCCACTTTCTTCAAAAACAGGAATCGAAGTATTAACATCTGCTTTGTGGTCTGTTTCCACTTCTTTTATTTCAATGCATGGAAGTTCCATGCAGTTATCTTCAGATTCAGCTCTGCTAGCTATCTCCTCCCAACCTTCACATGGATCAGGCCCAACAAACATGGGAGGACTGCCATCCAAGAGAAAGTTGTCTTCAGAATTCCCAGGTTGCTGTAAAAAGTGCTCATTCGAAATAGACACATTGGATGTTGTTCCGTTAAGATTCTCAGATCTTTTGTCTGTCCCGGGACGAGGACTATTAGCAACACTTGACGATTCTGAGGCCACATCTTTATCTACTCTTAAAAGCCGATCTTTCCCAACTGACTGGAGCAGATTTTCAACATGAGATTGAAAGAGATCACGTTGCCGAGTCAATTCTTTGATCTCTTTGTCCATCTGCTTATTTCCAAATTACGGGGGAAAAAAGAACAAACTGAATAAAAATTATCAAAATAAAATGATCTTCCAAATTTGTCTCTTCTTTATATTTTCTTTTTGTAATTATGCTATCCTTGACTGTTAATTGTCTCTTGGCAACAAATTGAAGAAATGATTGATAATTGATTGTTGACATATATACTATGTACATCTGATTTGAATAAAAATTGTGTATCATGATGCAATCAGTCTGATTCATTTTTTCATTCAAAGCAAAGCTAGTGAATAAATTTAACCAAGTTCAGCAATGCATAATTTTTTTGAAGTGAACCATAAATGTAAATATTGTTCAACGTCATATCATAACAGTCGATCAAAAAACCCATCTTATTGAAACCGCCCTCACCTGTTCAATCCGAAGTTCTCTCTCCTTAAGTAAGGTGGTATTTGGGGCGAAGCTCCTCAACTCATTCTCCATTCTAGCCAATTCGTTTTGCAGTTTCTTTACCAAAACCTTATCTGACATCACTAAATTGACCTGAGCATTAGTAGTCACCTGTTTTGCGCAGCCAGCAAAAAATAGAGTATTTTTTGACTGCTCAACCTGGCTGCGTGCAGGACTAATGGTACAAATGATGGCTGTTCTGGCATTGCCTCCTAAAGAGTTATGCAGAATGCGAGTAAGCTTAGAGTCTCTGTAAGGTATGTGTCCATTTCTTTCCTTGCTGCGTTCAATAATTGTGATATAGAATTTAGACAATTTATGTAATTAATAGTAACATGGTGTGGAGATGAAAAAGGAAGGAATTATAAAATAAGAGAACTTTCAATGATGGTAACATGGTGCAGGGGGAACCGGGGAAGCAGTCAACATTTGAGAAGTCAAAGATGAATCAAAACTTGTTTATCATAAGAGGAGCTGATGGTTATCATTATATGGGCTGAGCTACAGACCTCTATCATAAGTGGGTGACATTACATTTTAATTTAAGATCTTAAAGTGTTGGATCCATTTATCTTTCCACATGATCTCACTTAACACATTTCTAACCAATATAAAATTTCACTATTTGCACTTCGATTCTCATCTCCAACAAAACAATGAATTAAAAATGCAGCTGCAGGAAAAATAATTAGCAAAGAAAATTTCATAAAATGCATGGACATACTTGCTCCAAGGCCAGATTGAGTCTCGTTTCTCTAGGCCAATCACTCAAAATGCCGATTAGCATAATAGATAATCCATAGCTTAAATTCACCAAAATTATCTGTCTAAAATTTGTAGTTCCAATTTCTTATATTTATATAAATTTAAATAGGAATTGCATAAGTTGATAGAGAATAATATAAACCATTAGAAAGGCTCTCACCTAACGCCTTAAGGTTTTAGGTTGAAGTGGTTCTTATCATGGTATAAGAGCTTTAGTGACCATAAGGTCACTACCGCTCCCACTTGTGGAATTAAATAAAAAGCACAAAAGGGAAACCAAAAATTGGGTCTGTGCAATATCCACGCTTCAAGCGCTCTTGTGTGAGGGAGTGTGATAGAGAATAATATAAACCATTAAAAAAACCCTTGAAGTGGTTCTTATCATAACTACTAAACAAACTGCGAATCAGGGTCTTCAAATGTAGCATTAGGATGTGTTTGGTACAAGGGTATCAAAAAGATTACCGGTAAACCTTCTCTGGTAAACATCAATTACCATGTTTGGTAGAAGTAACAAAAACCATGTTTGGTAAAAGTAACAAAAACCAGTTCCCGGATATCCAAGGTTTACCGGTAATTTGATTTACAAAGAAAAGTCACTATTTAGATTACCAAAAATAATATGGTAATTCAGAATTCCAAGGAAAGGGAAAGCACAATAACAATTTTTGAGACAAAAATACCCCAACACACATCAAAACCTAGACCCAGTCTATCAATTACAAAAGTAAAAATAGTTTGGGGTTATTTTTGTAAAATAACCTCATATTCCAAGTCATATTTTGTTCTACACCAAACATGGAATCAGTAATATTTACCCAATATTCCCGGTCATCTTTTGACGAATCAAACACCTTTTTCATAACATTTCAAGTAAACTCAATTTCTATTATATTCCCGGTAATCGTGATTCCCGGATACCAAATTTTTTCTCTTATACCAAACACACATGACTGATTATGAATTTCGAGTGTGTTCATGGAACGTGTTGGGTCGGGTTTAATTAGGGGTGGCAATTTAAGACACGACCCGCCAACCCAACCCGGACCCGACACGAAATTTTCGTGTTCGGGTCAACCCGTTTAATAAATTTTTCTGGAAAAATATAACACAAACACACCTGACGGACCCACAAATATAATTTTATTTTTATTTTTTCAAGGTTATTAGTGTGTTCTAGGTTTTTTTTATTCAAGATTTTTTTTTTGTTATATTGCAATCAGATTTGGTGCTTTTTTGGGGCGGGTGTAATAAACGGATCACACTTATATTATAAGATATTATAGTGGGTCGTGTCGAGGCCTAATAATTAATTTTGCTCAGACACAGGTCGGAACCCGATTCACTATGCCACCCCTAGGTTTAATGAACCCAATATTATGGTCGAGGCCTATTTTGCTGACGTGGCCCCAGTTCACTATGTCCCACCTAACGATCGGAATTGAACTGGGTTAACCTCTGGTATTTTAACAAAATATATAAATTTAGATAGGGGAAGATTATACTTACAACCTATTTTCCTTTACAACCACTTACAACCAATATCTTAACAGTTGATTTTCGTCAATCAACGGTTAAGATTTTCGCCAATAAAATTTATTAATTATTAATTCGCAATAAATCTTAACCTTTGATTGGCGGAAATCTTAAGATATTGGTTGTAAGAGGTTGTAAAGGAAAATAGGTTGTAAGTACAACCTCTCCCATCTAGATATTATACATACTTTAAGTCATAAAATTTTAAAGGGAAATATTATTCTCCTTTTACATAAGATATCATCTCTCATTTTCTCTCTCTTCGATTTCTGTACCCCGCCTTTTTTTGTAATGGTGGGACCCACCTATTTTCTCTCTACAACATAAGATAACTATGTTATGTTAAATGAGACTAATAAAACCCAATTTTAAAGGTAGCAAATTAAAACTAAAAAATGTTTTAAAATGTATGTTATGAAACTAATTATGTCAATATAAATACGGGGAAATGATTTGTCCTTTTAAAGGATATAATTTATGTCCTTTTAGCAATTTATAATTATGTACTGAGGATAGTAGTATATAATTATAATATTAAAGTCGTAATTTTTTTTCTCTCTTTAGACATTGTTTGTGGAAAGCGAAAAAAGTATAATTTTAATATTATAATCATGTATTACCCTTGATACATAATTATAAATCATTAAAAGGACATAAGTTAGCTTACCAAACAAAAAAAAAAAGACGTAAGTTACATGTTTTAAAAGTACAAACTTTTAACCCTATATATTTATCACTTACTATCAAAATAATTATATTTAAGAAATATTTGTGTTAGTCAGCACAACCGAGTGTGTCCGAACATAACCCAAAATTGATCGGGGTCTAATATATAGAACCAAACACATCAAGATTAGCTCCGGGTCAGGCCGTCTTGAACAGCCTAGTGAATTTAATATAAAGATTCCTATACCTCAGAAATTGCAACAATAATGCATGTATTGGGACTGAGTGAGTGCTTGAGATTTCAATCTTCTCCTTGTCGAAGATTTATGTATGTTCACTTTTTCAGTGTTTGCTACAGAAGAAACTTCAAGAGTTATAATATCCAATTCCTCGCTAAGAAGTAAGAAACATTGATGCTTCACAAGAAAGGTAACATAACATCGAGTAATTCCGGCTCTTCAGATTTACTGATCTACCAAAACTATTACGCCCACCCACAAGCGGAACATTTAATCAACAGTTTCAATTAATTATATCAACATTCTGCTATTGCAGGGTGCGCAAACATGAAAAGAATAAGAAGCAACTGGATCAAAAAAAAATTAATCTTTAGAAAGTAGGAGGAAAGTCTACCTTAGTTTCCGAATTACAGATCCAAGGGTCAGTAAACTGCGATTTATGTGGCTACCTTCTCTCAATCTTGCGCCTGCTGATAATGCTTGAGAAGCACGCTCACTTCCTGCTAGATCAACAAAATTCTGTACAGAGAAACTAACCCTGTTCATTTCATCCACGAAACAATTATATATATAGATATATAAATAGGATATAAAGGGGTGAAGATCATACCACACTGGCGACCAGAGTACCAGATCTTGCAGTGCCTACATAATCACTAGGATTGCTTTCAACGGTCTGCAGGAACTCATCATTTTAGGAAAATTTAGCAAAAAGGTAAGAAATTTTTATCTTCATTACTAACTAATTTAGTGATAAAGTGGATACCAATCGAAGAATTTGATGAGATCTGGAGCTATATTCATTCATGGCTGTCTCTTCCGTTGTCCTTTCAGCTGCAAGATATACGCAGATATGGCTTGAAATAGAGCACCGGAAAGCATCAAAAGCAGTAATAAGTGTAAAACTAATTAGACCCCAATACCTGCACATGTTAAAAGGAGTTGCTGCAATTGTCTCCTCTCTGTCAAAGTCTCCTCTGTAAGTTTCTCCACAACAGTCCCTTTCTGTTTGAGGTGCATAGATTCTCAACCATTCAGCCAGAAACTGTTAACATAACAGGAAAAAAATGCTACTAAATTTACCTCTGGATCATCTAGGAGTCTTAATGAGGTAGCATTTGCGTTGAGAAGGTCTCTGACAACTTCATTATAGATCTCCATTGCAGAGAATTTAACAACAAATTCTCTTTCTTTATGCTGTGACACAAAAACAAATGTCATCCTATGGCAACAATCAAAGAACACTATTGTAAAGCAACCAATTCAACCCAAGAGCGTAAGGTGTTGTGGGTGAAGTTACGTTAATGATTTTTATATTTCTCTACCACGTCTGGGGATCACATGAGAACCCATTGGATTTGAAGAATTGACGATGTATCAGACCCGGTCTAACTGTGCTTTGAAGCTCCATAATATTAATTATTTATTAATAGAATGAGAGTGGGGATCGAACTTGTGAGCACTTGTTCACTAAAGCTTTGATCATGTAAAGAAATCAATTCAACCAAAAGCTTAAGCGGTTGAGTGATTTTTATATTTCTCTAACAATTATCTTTTTCATTGCACGATGAAACCAGGATTTAAATTGTTTTATACCTTCTCTATGTAGTCATATATATCCCTTATTGCATATTCAGTAATTCCAGTCATGGTGTATGTCTTTCCACTGCTTGTTTGCCCGTATGCGAAAATGCTAGCTGAGATTATGTTTAATCAATGAGAAACAAAACACAACAATAGATGTAATCAGGAACTATAAAACAAGAAACAAGAAGATTACTCACAGTTGATACCACGAACTACTGAAAGGGCAACTTCCTTAATTCCTTGCTCATACACCTGCTCCGTGGAGGACCTTTCCTCAAATACCCTGTCTGTTTCCAATAAACCAGTCAATAAAGTAGGAATTAGGATTCAAAAGAGAAATGCTTGAAAAACTGTCTGAATAATATACACGGGGTTCAAAAGTGTCATAAAATACAACCGATCATATTAAAGAGAAAAGAAAAAACCCTAGTGATAGCATATTTCTTACCAAATGTGTAGGTTTCCATTGACAACGATCGCTGTTCTCCAAGACCGCTATTCCTGAATCTGATGGTGTTGCCAGAAATGCATTCCCAGTCCGATACATCGTTCCTTGTTATTTCTCTCTCGTTCAAAGGCCTTACTCTGATCGATACAAAAATTCTCTCTTCCTCAACATTTAACAGAGTCGTGTTTCCCTGCTTCTCTCTCCTTTCCCCCATGGATCTTATATCTCTCATCTTCATGAACTGTTAGAACACCAACACGATCCTCAATATATTGTAATTACTTACACATTCGCAACTGCTGCAACAACAACAACCTGATCCTTTTCGTTTCTTCAAGCTTTCGTTTTCTGCTACATTACTCATGTTTCATCCACAACTTCTCTCGAATCAACATAGACCGCAAAAATCAACGTCTCAACCGCTAACGATTAAATATCTACGAAGTATCAATACAGGACAGGGACACGAAGATATTCATTTTCGTGCGTAAATTTAAAAATAATGAGAAAGGGGAAGGAAAAGAAGAAGAAGATAATCTGTATTTAATTAATGCGAAAATCTGGATGATAAAATAGCAGGAAAAAACTAAAAGAAAATTCCGTTGGGTAATACCGTTTTCTCTATCTCTGTCGCCGGTGGGTGACCAGAGAAAGAGACAACGGAGTAGAGAATCAGTTGCTGCAGGTTATAGGGTGGCAAAGCCGTTGGTTGATCTTTCCCTTCCTCGCTTCTGGATTCCGCAAGGACCGGTGAAGTATAAAACCGTTGCGCCCGCTAAAAGAAAATTTATATTGATATACTATTTTGACCCTCAATTCCAACAGGGGCAAAAAATTTTGGGAATAGATAATCACACGTGTTATTAAAATGACCGTTATTTAAAATGAGCATATCATATAGGATGATTCTAATTATTTATGGGCAAAATCTACGGTGGTGATGAATGGGAGAGAAAAATAAAAATAAAGAATGACAAAATCATTATTATTGATCTATCCATGAATGGTTAGATCCTCTAACATGATGTTAATTAACATAGGAAATAATTTATTCCCTGCAAATTTAAGAATTGCAATTTTAAATAATAATAAAAATAATTAATGTCATTTTCAAATATTTTATGAAACTAATGTAATCAATTATGCTTAAAATCTGTGCACAATTGGTTATGAATAACTGTGTGCAACTAGGGACGTAAATGGGCTGGGTTTTGGCCTTCCTGGCCCAAGTCTACGTAAAAATAATTCAGCGTATCTGACTTATTGGCCTATTAAATACTTTATTTGTAGGCCAAACCCGACCTATTTTTAACAATAAGAAAGTCGGACATTGCCTACAGGCCTTGTAGACCTCCCACCGTAGATACTAAGCAAAGAAAATAATTGTATAGAACAAAAAAATTTTTATTCATACATGCACTAGTACTTCTCATAAGAAAAAATAACAAATAAGCAAAAATCAACATAATACCCGAGACGAAGCCGAGAGTGAGAAGCGGCGGTGCACACAAAAATTAGGATTGATATTAGTACTTTGCCACATAAAAATTTTATTTTATTATTTTATTTTAATAAATTAAATAAGCCAGTCTACAAGGTTTTAGGTCAGGCTTGACAAAATTGGTGTATGGCCTATTTGTTAAAAAAAATTTCCTATAAGTCTAAGCCTACGCTACACTCTCCCAAAAATCGAGTTAATTCAAGCTCAATGTAGGCCGGGAGCCCGACCCATTTACACCCTATGTGCAACTGCTACTTCGCAAGATCTTAAAATTGAACATCAAATGAGACGCAACTAAACGCAAAGGTTTGGGTGCAACTCATGAAAGTTTGTCACCTAGCATCATTGTCAGGCATGGTTGAATCCGAATTGATTTTTTCGTTGAATTAAACAAAACCAAACAAGTTTAAAACAATTTGGGTCCAAAGAATCGAATAATTTTATTTTATGTGAACTGGTTTTATTTTTCTCGAATCGAATCGGTTCATGGTTTAAAACAATTTATGATTTATAATTGTTTCTCAACTAATTTAGGTATACAAATCATAATGATCATAAAGCCGCAACTATCAATAATATCTATATTTAATAAAAAATAATCAAATAAACTAGGATTTGCAAATTCCTTAAAATAGGCTAAGAAAAATAAAATAATTGAAATTACAATGTTGTTCGTACAAAAATAAAAAGAAAAAAAAATTAAAAACTCAATGGAAAAGAGTCTGAAAGCCAAGAAAATGCTGATACTCATTGTAATCAACGAGCCTTGACAAGAAGTCTAACTTCAAGGCTTGGTCAAATTTGAGCCCATTTCGAAATGGTCACCTCGGGTTATTACCAATCCAGTCTCTCAATAATAAACCATGTATTTTTACCAAAAATAAAATAAAAATAAACCATATATTACACGATTTATGTGGCAAACTCTTGTTAGTTGTGCCCAAACCTATAAGCAGCTAATTGCCCCTCATTTGATGCGCAACTCATGAAAGCTTACCACGGGATAGTTGCGCTTGCAATTGATGCACAACCACACAAATTTAGGACAAATTGATGGGATTAATTTCATAAAATATTCGAAACGACATTAATCGCGTAATTTGTTGTTTAAAATTTAAATTTTTAAATTTTTTGTATTTACTTCATCACCCTATTTCCCCCACTCTAGAGTAGCCATTGCCAAGTGCCACCAACCACACCATGTTCCCCTAATCCGAAAAATCCCGTTTTTTATTTTAGTTAAATGCTATAAAATATGGGTTTATTTTTTCTGATATTACTTTAGATAACTTTATCTAATGTTCATCAAAATGACGTCGTTTTGGGACGGAAATCATGATATTCTTGTAATTTTAATTTATTTCAGGGTTATAATAGTCTTTATCACTCTAATTTTTTTAATTTTTCAACTCCAAAATGACGTCGTTTCGATAAACATTAGATAAAGTTATCTAAAGTAACATGAGAAACTTTTTTCCCATAAAATATATAATGTGAACCATACTTAACATTTTTTTTTTGGGTTGAAGATTAAATTTAGTGGTTTCGCTAAGACGGGTGCATGAAACTTAAGGGGTTGTGTCTAAGGGCTATGAAGCACCGACACTTCAAAAATCCTGACGTGTCGTGTCCGACACTCTCGAACACTCTGACACTCTCCGACACTCCGACACTTCCCGACACTCCAACACGCGTTATAAAAATTCAAAAAAATATTTAAAAGTTACGTTGCATTGAGTTTTTAGTTACAACTATTAGATTCGTTGGATTACGATTCTTATTTTATTGAGTTTAATATAAATATTTTGGATATCTTATGTTTCTTTGCAAAATTTATGAATATTATAAGTTTAGATTCATTATTTTGTTAAATTATTGAATATTAAATATAATATACACTACATAAATTAAAAATATTATTTAATATCAAAACGTGTCCTAACGTGTCAAAATCTAACGTTTTTTAGAATTAACGTATCGGAGTGTCGTGTCGTATCGTGTCACGTGTCCAGTGTCGGTATCGGTGCTACATAGTCTAAGGGTATAAACAAGTCAAGCCAAGTCAGGTTTTAGTCTAAATAGGCTAGAGTTATGTAAATTATTTTAAGATTGACTTGACTAGTTAGCTTGATACAAGCCAGATTATAAGTATCGCTTGACTTGTCTTTAAAAAATTATAAGGCTTGGGATGACATATCAAGACATCGAAAAATGGCAGTCAAATTTTAAAATGATAAATATGTTATAATTTAAGACTTACGCAGACAAATCATGTAAGGACAACAATGATAATACAACTTAGTTCTGAAAATTTTCACAAACCAACCAATGTATATGAGAATTTTCCAATAAAAAATAATTAAATAAATAAAGAGAAACAAACAAAATAATCAAATACAAACATAAACACATGCCCAATAAACAAGATCTAAGATATGTAAATGCATACAAAACCCACAAGTCAAATAATATATTTTATTAATGGAAAATTTGAAAAGAGACAAAACTGGTCAATGAGACAAAAACAAAAAAAAACAAAAAACATGGAGAATTAGAACTTATTATCTGCTTTGAAGATATCCACCAATCAACCTATTTCAGAATTTTCCAACAAAAAATAATTAATTAAATAAAGAAAATACCAAAAATAAATCACAAACATAAACACATGCCCAATAAACAAGAACAAAATATGTAGATGTATACAACACTCACAAGTTAAATATTTTTTTAATATTTTTTTTGGAAAGAGGCAATTTTGTTAATAGAATAAAAAAGAGCAAAAAGTATAAAGAACGAGGACTTACTATCAGCTGCGAAAGTCTTAAGAGTCGATGGTGAGCGATTGATGGTTTGGAGCGATGAGAAGTTGAGAAGGGATAGAAGAATAGTGAAATTTGGCGGAGGAGAAAAAAACAGTGATAACAAAAGAATTTAGTGTTAAGAAAATATGTATTTGCCAAGTGAGGGAGGGAAGATTGTGAAAAATTAGAAAAAATTTAAAATCATAAGATATTGTTTTATTAAAAAAATAGCAAAATATCATTTTATTGAAAATAAATAAAAAATTATTATAAAAAATACGAGTCTGGCCTAGAGGCTAGGCCTGCTAAAATAAGCTTGTGGCCTGATTTCTAGTTCTTTTAATGAGCTCAAACTTATACTATTTTTAAAATACACCAAGCTATAGACCTCTCGCAATACCTAGTTGTATATCAATGTCCCTCTTCATTCATTTGTCAAAATAGATTGTAACTTCATCATTTGGATGCTTCAAAATAGATTGTAACTTCATCATTTAGATGCTTTTATATCAATGTCTAAATAGGGAACAACTGCTGGAAACCAAAAGCAAACATTTGTTGGATGACACATCAAATCAATATTATTAAACCTGACCCGGTCATTTACCTAACCGGGGTACTGAATTATTGGGTCACTGGTTCAATTCAACCGGTGGGTCATTGCCTGGTTGGCCCAAGTAAGTATATACAAATCCATATTTTATACTTAAAAATTCAGTGTAGAATCCACAACAAAGTAATTTCACATCAGTTTCTGGAAGAAAGTTGCTAAATTTATTATGTATCTTACACATCAAATTATACGAACTTGAAACTATGCAAAACTTGGGAAGTTATAAACCAATTTCGATTCAAGACACACTAATGATATGCATACAATGTCTAATATGATAATCTTGACTAGACAAATCCACAAGATAATTTGGATTTTTTAAAATGAATATTTTACAAATATTTTATTAAAAATCCACACCTGAATGTTTTACGATTTAAGACAAGACACACAAAAAATAATTTATTAAGGACTTCATTTTTAAAATGAATTTTGGAGTTTTTCTACATATAAACAAAGAAAATTAAATTAAAAAATGAAAAGTATGAACATATCCGATCCTCAACACTGATGTGGTGCTTGTAAACAGTGCGAAAAAATTAATAGCATTGGAATAATTAAGGATGAGACTAAAGAGGCATTATTGTGTTTATCAAAAAAAAAAAAAGGCATTATTGTGGTTGGAAACGATCCCCTCGGCAAGATGGAAAGACTTGAGCAGAGCTAATGACCTTGTGGAGTAAAGAGAAGATGAGAATCAACAATTGGATTGGGAAGTGTTGGACTAAGTAGTGGAACCGGCAATTGTGACTAAGGGTTTCATTTGGGAAGAGTTACGATTTTTTAGTATTTTGTGAACAAATTTGATCTTTTTTAAAAAAGAATTGCATGACCCACTGGGTTTTGTATGACTCAACCGGGTCACTAGCTTTGATAAAATCTGGTCGGTTCGAAGCGATTTTTATCGGATCCAATACTTAGCTAATCTATTACTTGGCTTGAACAAGTTATAGCATCGATTCACCGAATTTTGAGTTTTCCGGGCTGATAGCCGGATTTGATAACATTGCATCCAATATTTTCTCCGGGTTTGATGATATTATCAAACCAGCAAGCAATGATGGCTTCACCGAGTTAAACATGTACAATAACACACACCCCTCTAATTTTTTTATAAAATATTTCACGGCTTTCCGACCGTACTATTGCCAAATAAACTATTTTATAGGAATTCAAAACAATGATATCGTTGTAATTTTTGAAGTAATAAGCTAGAAATTACAATAAGTAGCATTGTTTTTAAATTTGGACCGATCATTGACTCGGTTGAGATATTGGGGCATTGATTCAATCTAGTTTAATCGAATCTATTGTTCAAAAATTAAAAATAAATAAATATATTACTTATATTAAAAATTCACAAAAGAAGATTATCAATGAGTTTCAAAAATTAAATTGATTCTCCATGATAGCAAATATTATATATTTTTAGACTTCTAACTCTAGACCATATCTTAACATTGGATTAAAATTGCAAAGTAAGCTAAATGCACATTTTGTGCCTTGACATAACAAAGATAAACTAATGAAATATACACTAACGAGGAAGTGTCCACCGTTGAGATGAGACCTGTAATGTCTTACATCGGTTGGAAATGAGAACAAAGCATGCCATATATATGGATGTGGATACCTTTCCTAGTGGAGGCCTTTTGGGGGTAACCCCAGAACGTAAAACCGTGAGTCCCGGAAGGGGGGCAAAGCGGACAATATCTGCTATAGGGATTGGGGCTGTTACAAATGGTATCAGAGCCTGGTCCTGGACCGGTGTGTACAGCAGGGACGTTGTATTCCCAGTGGGGGAGGATGTAATGTCCCACATCGGTTGGAAAGGAGAACAAAGCATGCCATATATATGGGTGTGGATACCTTTCCTAGTGGAGGCCTTTTGGGTAACCCCAGAACGTAAAACCGTGAGTCCCGGAAGGGGGCAAAGCGGACAATATCTGCTATAGGGATTGTGGCTGTTACAAATAACTTGTAACGCCTGACAACTTGCAAGGATTAACGACTGTCCCCACACATTAACACGAGACTTTTCAGCGTGCTTTGTCCTCACTCGCACACTTCCCGGGAAAACTTCCCAGGAGGTCGCCCATCCCAGAATTGCTCCAAGTCAAGCACGCTTAACTGTGGAGTTCTTCCGATCCGGGCTACCGAAAAGTAGATGCATCTTGTTAGTATAGGTAGTACAAATTAATTCTTATAAGCCATTCCCAACTGTACTGTCCCATACCAGCACAGTCTCTGGAATCCCTATCTTTCCGGTGTTATTCGATTCATTCATGTACCCCCATCGCTGGAAGCCTGCCAGGAGCCGCTCCTTGTCCCTGCCCTTGCGCACCGGCGATCACTCCCCGCCCTCGTCAGCGCCCGGGATGTTACATGACCATAAGTATTTATCCCACTTAACTTCTTGAAATCATTATAAAATACAACTAAATCACATAAATGAACTGCACTAATCCAAAATACTTTCTTATTTTCACCTTACTTTTTAATCATATTTACCACAAAATATAAGCATGATTTAATTCAAGAGTTCTCAAAAAAAAATATTTACCAAAAAAAAAGAAAAAAGAAAAGAAAGGGTCAACCAGTCTAACCCGAGTCTCGACCGGGCCGACATTTGATATGCGGTCAGCATAAAGGAAATTACAAGGCAAAAGAGGAAAAAAAGGACTCAATCAATGCAAGAAAAGCAGAGAAAAAGAATAAAAATATCCAAAGCCTGAATATCAAAGAAGATGAGCAAAAGGAGGCAAAAACAGGTCAAAAAGACCTAAGTTCCCACGCTCACAGCGCGGGAGTGGCGCTGAGAGCGCGAGAAGGCAAAAATGGACAGAAGGTCCCGCGCTCACAGCGCGGGGTTGGCGCTGAGAGCGCGGGAAGGAAAAAAATGGCAGTAACTCCCACGCTCAGAGCGCGGGAGTGGCGCTCTGAGCGCGGGAGGCGCGAAAGTTAGAAGATTCAAAATTTGCCACTTAGGTCAGAATCCCTCTTATAAAAAGAGGCTCAACCTTTGAAGGAAGGATCTCTAAAATCACATTCAAAACCTAGAAGAGACCGTCATTGGAGAGAAAGAAGGCTGTTCGTCGTTCGTTCTTCATTGATTCTTGTAATTTACTTTCTTGTTGAATTTTATTTGAGATCAGCCATGAATATGGTTGGCTAGATCTTAGTATTGTGGTAAGGGTCACAACCCTGAATGTGAACCCCTTGTAGTTTGGATCTGATTTATATATGTTTATCCTTTTGCATCTATTTCCCTTCGCTCTTCATCTCATTGATCTTTTAGATCTGATCATTCTAACAGATCACCAGGGTTAGGATTCACAATAGGGATATTGGGATCCTAATACCCGAACAGGAGGAAAATAGCTGTTCATGTACGCACTAGGGATAGGCTACATGAACCGCAAACGCGAAAGATTCACCGAATTGCATGATTAACCTGAAAAGGAATCACTAAGGGATTAGGGTTCTAATAGGGTTAATAAGGTTAAGATCACTAAGGGATTAGGGCTTAACCAATCAAATAAAAGATGGTGAATCGTTTGATCAAAAGAGTAATTCAATTGTAGATTTATATTCAGATTACAAGGTGGGGATCAGACAGGTGTTTGTACTCTTACTGCAATCTTTTCACAATTGTTTTTCACAATCTCTTTCTTCATCTCTGTCTTAAGAAAACCCTGAAAATACGCAATTTACTTTTTAATTCACTTTTTGTTTTTGAATCAACAATTATTGCTACCCTCTTTTTCCATTCAACTTAAGGGGACTGGTTATTATAGTACTTGGTCTACAATCCCTGTGGAGACGATACTCTACTTCATCACTTTTATTACTTGAAACGATCGGTATACTTGCCGAGACCGCAACAAGTTTTTGGCGCCGTTGCCGGGGATTGTATATTCCAATATTATAAATAACCGTTGATCTTTGAGCTTGAATATTGTTTTTATTTATTTAATTGTCATTTTAGGGTTTGTTCTATCTTAACCTGCATTTGTACAGGTATTACTGATCATCTTCTTTAAGTTTATGCGAGGTAGACTTGCTCCGGAAGAACTTGTGTTTGATCCAGAAATCACAAGAGCTGAAAGGAAATTACGAAAAGTTGCCAAGCAGATAATTTGGGAAGACCCGATAGGTGAACCTGATCAATCCACAAAAGATATGGCAAACCATAATAATGATGGAGGAGGTCCCAACAATCAGCCTCCTGCACCAGAGTTGATGGAATCAATTTTGGCTCCTATGTTTACAAGGCCGAATTCTAGCGTTGTCCGGCCTCATATTCAAGCCAACAATTTTGATATCAACCCTTCTCTTATCAACCTGGTGGAAAAGACTCCTTTTGGTGGTGAAGATTATGAAGATCCTCATGACTTCATGGACAGATTTTTAAGAATTTGTGACACCACTAAACATAATGGGGTATCTGATGATGCAATCCGACTCCGATTGTTTCCTTTTGCATTAATAGGGAAAAGTCTTAGGTGGTTGGACCGACAACCCCCTAATAGCATAAGAACATGGGATGAGTTGGCAGCCAAGTTCTTTGCTGAACATTTCTCTCGGGAAAAATACAACAAGTTGGTGAATGAGATCACCAATTTTATTCAACAACCGGGAGAGACCCTTTGTGCAGCATGGACAAGATTCCAAGAATTGATCAGAAAATGCCCTCAATATGACTTTCCAAATGAGAAGAAGGTTAGGGTTTTCTACAATGGAATGACACCAGACACAAGAATGATTGTCAATGGTGCAGCTGGAGGAACCATAGGAAGAAAGACTGCAGCAGAAACTTTAGAGTTGATTGACCACCTGGCACGAAATGAAAATGCCTCAACAGAAGTCCAATCCACTCAACCAGCTCAAGTTAAAAGGGGAATTCTACAACTTGGAAACCAAGATGCTTCCTTAGCTGAACAGAAGATGATTTCACAACAATTAGCAAACATGAATGCTAAGTTGGACAAAATGCGATTATCCACAAGTCAAGTCAACTCAATTACTTGTGAATATTGTACGGAGGAACATGAATCCAATGAGTGTCCCACACTTATGGGAGCTGATGCATTCCAGGTTAATGGAGTGTGGTATGATCCAAGGCCACCACAAAACAATCAGGGATATCAAAGGAATCAGAACAGTGGTCAAGGAAACAATTTTCAAAGAAGAAATCAAGGGGGAGGATTGGATTATAAATCCAATAACTTTCTACAACCTCCTCCTCTCCCGCAAAAAGAGCCATCTGATTTAGAGAAAGCCATGCTACAGCTTTCTAAAACTACAAATGATCACATGGAAAGTACAAGTGCGTTCATGAAAGAAACCAGGGCTTACCACAAAAATCAAGATGCTTCCATTCAGAATCTGGAGACTCAAATAGGACAGCTGTCCAAACAATTAGCTGACAGAACCCCGGGGCAGTTTCCTGGAGATACAATTGCAAATCCCAAAGAGGATTGTAATTCCATTGTGACTAGAAGTGGAATTGTGATCACTCCTCAAGAAAAGCCTAAAATGGTCCAGTCAGAAAAGATAGATGAACCATTGAGGAGAGTAGAGGAAAAGGAAGAACCATCAATCAAAGAGCATGAAGAACCTGCAAAGCAAGACAAGAAGAAGGGAAAGGAGAAAGCTGTTGAGACTCCAAAATCAACAAATGATTTTTCTCGGTTTCAGGAAGTACCTTATCCCATGAAGCTCAAGCAGCAAGTGCAGAAACAACAGTATGCCAGGTTTTTAGATATTTTTAAAAAACTGCATATTAATATTCCATTTGCTGAAGCTCTTGCTAACATGCCAAATTATGCTAAGTTTATGAAAGATTTATTGTCTAGAAAACATAAGTTGCAGGAATGTGAAACAGTTGCACTAACCGAAGAATGTAGTGCCATCATAACAAAGAAGTTTCCACCAAAGCTTCAAGATCCAGGAAGTTTTAACATCCCAATTGCTATAGGCAACATTGATGTGGGTCAGGCATTATGTGATCTTGGGGCAAGCATAAACTTGATGCCACTTTCACTATGCAAGGCCTTAGGAATCTCTGAACTAAAGCCAACAAAGGTTTCCTTACAATTGGCAGATCGTTCATTGAGAAAACCCAACGGAGTCATTGAAGATGTACTTGTCAAAGTTGACAGATTCATCTTCCCTGCAGACTTCATTGTGTTGGATATGGAAGAAGAGAGTGAAATACCTCTTCTACTAGGAAGACCATTTTTAGCTACAGCTAGAGCTATGATTGATGTTGAACAAGGAAAGCTTGAGCTACGTATGAATGATGAGACAGTTACAATCAACGTGTTCAAAGCTATGAAGAATTCATCCGATCACAATGACTGTTTCAAACTTGATGTGATTGAAGAAGCAGTCAAAGAAGTGAACATCGGTGATATAGAAGATGCAGAAGAGTTCAATGACTTCGATGAAGAAGATTCTCAAGAAAGGCAAGG